>NW_020769384.1:869892-891060 GCF_900518735.1 Pseudonaja textilis
TAGAATAGAATAGAATAGAATAGAATAGAATAGAATAGAATAGAATAGAATAGAATAGAATAGAATGCAATGCAATGCAATTGAATTCTTTATTGGCCAAGTGTGATTGGACGCACAAGGAATTTGTCTTTGTGCAAATGTTCTCAGTGTACATAAAAGAAAAGATACATTCATCAAGAGTCAAGAATCATCAGGTACAACACTTAAGGGTACAAGTAAACAATCAAATCATACCAGGAAACAGTCAATGTAAATTGTACGGATACAAGCGACAAAGTTACAGTCATACAGTCACAAGTGGGAGGGGATGGGTGATAAGGAACTGTGAGAAGATTAATAGTAATAGTACTGTAGATTTTTTAAATAGTTGGACAGTGTTGAGAAAATTATTTGTTTAGCAGAGTGATGGCGTTCGGGGAAAAATTGTCCTTGTGTCTAGTTGTTCTGGTGTGCAGGGCTCTATAGCATCGTTTTGAGGGTAGGAGTTGAAACGGTTTATGTCCAGGATGTGAGGGGTCTGTAAATATTTTCTCTTTTTGACTCGTGCAGAATACAGGTCTGCATGGAAGGCAGGTTGGTTGCAATTGTTTTTTCTGCAGTCCTAATTCCTCTGTGCAGTCTGTGTCTGTCCTGTTGGGTTGCAGAACCAAACCAGACAGTGATAGAGGTGCAGATGACAGACTCAACCATTCCTCTGTAGAACTGGATCAGCAGGGTTGCTAAATATGCCAAATACAGGAGTGTTCTTAGAAACTTAAAAAATATACAAGAGTTGAGATGTTTGCTTTGTACTTTGGCAGCTTGGCAAATAAATGAAGCCTTAAATTAGCTGACTCTAACCTTAAATTCATTGTAGTCATATCAGATTAAGAAATACCTAGGGATATTGTTTCTGAAGTGCTTCACCACCTAAAGTAGGTTCAGAGATGAGCACTGCCTAAATTTAAACAAACAAACAAATAAATATGTTATCTGAGTGAGGCAACATTTTATTTATTTATTGTCTATGTAGTTAGCTGCTCTTCAAGCCCCAAATATATAGATTTAAAGATGATATTAATAACCCGGGGCTAAAGCAGTGTCCGGTGGGAGTAGTCTTCCCCTAGGCACAAACCAGTGGAGTAAATTTGATTATTTCTCCCATGAACAGTTATTATTTCACTTCTAGGAGCCTTTTGCTTCCTCTTTTACTGGAACTTTGATTTACAAGTCATGACAAATTTAGGGGTCTGAAAAGAAAATCTGAAAAAGTATTTTGGTGAGTCTCACTGTCTTGGACGAAGAGCTTTAATGCTTGGAAGGACTTTCAACTTAACTTTCAACTCTTTGGATTGTTCTACGTTAGTCGTATGCTTGACAGGACTCATCCATCTTTCCGGATCATAATTTTCACCATAAGATATTGAGGGCGCAAGCACCTGTTTCTCTGAAGATTAATCCCCCAGCTCTCTGCATAATGTGGAAAAATGAATGTGATGCCATTAGGTTTGCTCTTTGTGGGACAATAAGATTTTAAATGTAACATATTTTGGAGCAGAAAAGAAGAACGTTGACTTGCACACTCAATCCTTTTTTGAAACTAACATTTATAAAATAATAGAGGAGGTGAACAATTTAAAATACGGATTAAAATTCAAGTTGACAAGTTGATCCCAATTGTGGATACAAGTCAATTAAAAATGTCTATGTGTCATTCACAAAAGCCCACTGATTTATTTCATTGATGTATGTCTGTGTGTGTGTGAGAGACAGAGAGACAGAGACAGAGACAGAGAGAGACAGAGAAACGGAGACAGACAGAGACCTAAAAGCACAACAAGGTGTTCCTTTCTGAAATCCAGAAGCCTGAATGTGTTAAGAACCCTGTTTCCTGACCAAGGCTTGCTAACTGACCAAGTGTCTTGGCTACTACGTATATTTCGGGGGATGTTTCTATTGTTTTCTGTTGTTTTAAACTGTTTTAGTTGACAAGTTGAAACGAAGAGGCAAGTAGCTGCCCATGTTTGCTTTTTAGATTATCCATCCAATCAGTTAAGGTTGTGGATGACGGGTTGTCTTGGGGGATCTTAGACACAGCCACATATTCAATCCCAGAGGTCTATATGAAAGGTGTTGCTGTTTGAAAGCGCTGCTGTGTATTGCACTATTGTATGCTATTTCCGCAAAACGGCAATAAATCAGCCCAGTCATCTTTTGTAGCAAAACTGCCCCCAGTGTGACATCACTAAATGTTGGCATTAATATTTTAATTGTGACTTTTTTTTTAATTGCAAGCCATCCAGAGTGAGATGGGCAACTATAGAAATGGAATGAATGAATGAATGAAAAAGTAAACTGTAAAAGGCTTTGAAAGGCTCCATGTTTGAGGAGGATGGTAAGTAGGATTTGATGTTTAAGTAGGGCATTTTCTGCATGGGTTCAGGAAGAGAGTTCTTTAGATTCTTTGGCTGGAGGATTTGCAAGCTGTATTGTTGTCCTGTCTGCTATTTCTGCCTAGAAAGAAAATAAAAGCACAGGAGGACAAATCCAGTGGAAACTTTGCAGTGTTTCTATCCACTCAGAGGTATTGCATCCCTGCTATTTTTGTTCCTTTCTTCCTCAGATTAATGTAACAGCAAGCACTTTGATGTTTCTGGACATTCTTCCTTCCCCCGCCCCACCCCCGAATTAAATATTGAAGCAGTTTGGATTGAAGTAATTTGACCTTGAATCACCTATTTGAATCAAATGAATCTGGATTATCCAATTAGAAATGAATTAAGCCCAATAAACCCTCAATAAATGTAGTTTCTTGTGTGGATGCATTTGCTAGCTTTTTAATTTATCTAAACATTTTGCATAAATCCAGCCACCCTTTTCTTTTTTATTTTATTTTGATTTTTACTTATTTATTGGTCAAGCAAGTATTAAATAACAGGTATAAGTATAAACATGGTTATGAATACATGAAATGGATACGAATAAAAAAGTAACAATAGGACAGGGATGGTAGGCGATTTGGTGCGCTTATGCATGCCCCCTACAGACCTCTTAGGAAAGGGGTGAGGTCAATAGTAGACAGTCTAAGGTTAAAGTTTTGGGGGTTTGGGGAAGAAACCACAGAGTCAGGTAGAGTGTTCCAGACATTGACCACTGTTGCTGAAGTGGTATTTCCTGCAATCAAGTTTGGTGCGGTTTACCTTGCGTTTGTATCTATTGTGCGCTCTTGTATTGTTGTGGTTGAAGCTGAAGTATTCATTGACAGGTAGGACATTGCAGTAGATAATTTTATGTACGATACTTAGATCGGACCAAAGGTGGCGTAGTTCTAGGTTGTCTAAGTCTAACATTTCAAGTCTGGTGGCATAAGGTATTCTGCTGTGAGTAAGAATCTCTTCCACCTTCTGCCCTCTGCAACTTTCTCCGTTTCCCTCTCCTCGTCTAACCTTTCTGAGCAGTGACAACTTTATTTCTCCCATTTTTGTAATTTTTGGGTGCATTGCAGAGAGAAAGCTGCAGTCATGCTTAACGTCTTCACTTTTCCAGAGTACCTTTGGAAGGAAGGAGAAGGGAGAGGACCAGAATTGGATTTCTGCAGTGGTGGAGGGAAGATGTTGATAAAGCTTAATTCAGAGGCCTTGGTTATATGGCCCTGGGTACACACTGGTGGCTTGTAACGTTGACTTAGTACTCTCTCATCTCCCAGCTTCGAAGTACCATTACAAACCACCCTTGAATTTTGCTCCTACAGCTTCGTTTCATTCAGTTTTCCTAAAAATATCTCTTCTTTGCTATGCTTTATGCCACAAATCACTCCAAGGAATAAGTACCTTTATGGTGTCTTCCCCGTTCACGTCAAGTCCCTTTCTCAGGCTCATCCTTTTTGTAAAGATTTTGGACCAACGTCTAAGACCTCAGCAATAGTGTGACCTGGCTAAGAAGTGTGTTGCTTCCCAACATTCTCAGTCTCATGCTAATAATTTTAGATCAGTGGTGGGATTCAATTTTTTTTTACTACCGGTTCTGTGGGCGTGGCTTGGTGGGCGTGGCAGGGGAAGGACACTGTAAAATCTCCATTCCCTCCCCATCATACTAACCTGCTTTCCAGCTCCTTTCTCCTGTGAAGGGCAACCAAAGAAGACCCAGCTGACTAGCTGAGACTCGAGAGGCAGAGAATGGATGGGAGTGGGGCCAGTCAGAGGCGGAGTTTGCCAGTTCACTGAACTACTCAAAATGTCCGCTACCGGTTCTCCAGAACTGATCAGAACCTACTGAATACCACCTCTGTTTTAGATGGTGTTAAACTGGTTCCCCAGCAAAGCAGGGTTGGAAAATGGGTAAAAGGAGGAGCCTTCCAATTCATAAGATGCTACTGTGAACATTCTCTATTCTGCATGGAATCGGATGGGATAGCTTTTATGCTCACAAAACCAGTTCATCCATCCCAGGTTCTTCCCCTTCCTTTCAGGTTGTGGAAGACATGGAAAAGACAATTATCTGGCTAAGATTCTCATTCTCCTGTCTAATGATTGCTTTATTGATTTTTGCTATGGAAGCAGTCCAGGAAACCCGACCGGTTTACCCATGTCTAGCCTGCTTCTTCAATGCCTGTGAAAATTGCTACCGTTGCATTCCACTCCACTCCCACCCTTCCTCCTTCTACTTTTCCTCATTCCTTTTCTGAAATAATCAGTCCATCCTGCGCCACTGCAAGGCCAGTTCTCATCCGCACTGATCATTCACTACTGCAGTTCTCTGGCCTGGGATGGTTCGTTTACTGAGAAGTTTAGGCTGAGAGAAGGAATTAGATAAAAGGTAGTTTTTCAGCATCTCTGCATTAGTCCACTGGAGACAACAGCCTCTGTGAGCCAGTAGTTCAAATATGGGGATCTTCCTCCTCCTCCTCCTCCTCCTCCTCCTCCCCATAGTCACCACTCCCTTCTAGCCCTGATGATGTTCTCTAGACGAGGTCATGAAGAGTTTGCAGGAAAACAACCAAACTCAGAGAGCACCAAGGACCCACAGTTGTCCTCTTCCTTCTCTTCTTCTTCCTCCTCCTCCTCTTCCATGATAATAAATGTTTTTCCTAAAAAGTGGATGCCATCTAGGAATAACCTAAAGTTGGGTTCACACAATAAACTAAATTGAAACCTAGGTTGATGAGCTGTAATTGTTCACATCATATGCTATGCACAAAGATGTTTACTATGTTGTAGCTTTGCTAGTACGCATAATCGATCAGGTTAATGGCTAGATGCTCACAACAGGCTGAAGTAAAACTAGCTCCTTTTCAATTCAATTTAGCCTGTTGTATGAATGTAGCCATGTCCCAGCTTCGTTGTATGATAACGGCGTTGTGCACATCGCCCTGTCTTTGCTATTAAGAAATGTCATTTCCCTTGTTGTCTATTTTTTTTTAATAAAAACCTCTTATTTTGGAGAGTAAAATGCAGACATTGCAATTCCACCCCCTTTGCTTAAAGATCCATCATAAGGATGGACTTGCTGTTCCTTGTCTCACACTTAAGGCTTTTTTAAAAATTTCTTTATTAGGAAACTCATTTGAATCTTGTTTTTTTTCCCACTGGGTTCTATACTGTGAAACCTGGGCTTGAATATGGTGCTAAGTGGACCACATATTATTCCTTTCAATTTCATGGTATCAGTTTTGCCTTTAATTGTCAATATCCTCTTTTTTCAGACCGATATTTTTGTAATGCTCTGCCAGTCTAGTCACGCACAGACTTAGTTCCAGAAAAATATCCAATTTTAGTGAAGCCAATTGGCACTCCAAAAGTTTCCATGAAACAGAATAACAGAGTTAGAAGGGACCTTGGAGGTCTTCTAGTCCAACCCTCTGCTTAGGCTGGAAACCCTATACAATTTTAGACAAATGCTTATCCAATCTCTTCTTAAAAACCTCCAGTGTTGGAGCATCTACAATTTCTAGAGGCAAGTTGTTCCACTGATTAATTGTTCTAACTGTCAGGAAATTTCTCCTTAGTCTTAAGTTATTTATTTATTTATTTATTTCTTATTTATTTATTTGTTTGTTTGTTTACTTATTTATTTATTTGATTTGATTTGTCAATTGCTTACAAGATAATAGGTATAAGTATAAACATAGTTATGAATACATGGATACATATAAGAAAAATAAAAGAAACAATAGGACAGGGATGGTAGGCACGTTGGTGCGCTTATGCACGCCCCCTACAGACCTCTTAGGAAAGGGGTGAGGTCAATAGTAGACAGTCTAAGGTTAAAGTTTTGGGGGTTTGGGGAAGAAACCACAGAGTCAGGTAGAGTATTCCAGACATTGACCACAAGCTTGGTGGGATTAACCTTGAGTTTGTATCTATTGTTTGCTCCTGTATTATTATGGTTGAAACTGAAGTATTCATTGACAGGTAGGACATTGCAATGTATGATTTTATATACTAAGATCGGACCGAAGGCATCGTAGTTCTAGGTTTTCTAGGTCTAGAATTTCAAGTCTGGTGGCATAAGGTATTCTGCAATGAGTAGAGGAGTGGAGAATTTGTCTTGTGAAATACTGTATTTCTGGACTTTCTCTACTGTGTTAATTGCTTCCACCCATTGCTTCTTGTCCTGCCTTCAGGTGTTTTGGAGAATAGCTTGATTCCTTCTTTTTTGTGGCAATCCCTAAGATGTCGGAACACTGCTGTCATGTCTCGCCTAGTCTTTCTTTTTATTAAACTAGACATACCCGATTCCAGCAATCATTCTTTTCATGTTTTAGCCTCCAGCCCCCTAATCATCTTTGTTGCTCTTCTCTGTACTCTTTCTAGAGTCTCAACATCTTTTTTACACCACGGTGACCACGATGTTAAAAAAAAATGTTGAGACTCTAGAAAGGGTACAGACTTTCCCCTCTATTTTATAGCCCTGAGGTGTTTTTGGTGGTCTCCCAAACAATTTTTAATAATTTTTCTGAACCTCCTTAGCTTTTAATTTCCCATCAGCTACCCTAGCTAGGTCCTGACACTGGGACGATGAACATTTTGATGCTAAATCAAATAATGCTCTCTCCATTATCAAGCACTTGCTCAAACTTCCTTGCTAGTTTTGATCTCTCTGGCTTTCGAGTTACCTCGACAATAGTACTTGGTTCTTCAACAATTCTTCCCTCCCACCTCCAATTATAGGGAGAAGAATGTTTTTCTAATCCGTCTGTTGGGGTGGAGGAAGAACATTATAGAAGAGAACAGAATAAATCCTACTGAGATATAATAAATCCCCATTTAAGGGGGAACCTATTTCAAATTACTAAGGCAGCAGGAGATGGATAATCAAATGTATCGGAGGCATAAAGTATGCTACTGACAACAACCCGAAACTGTGGGATAAAAATGCAGGGATATTTGAGTTTGTCTATGAAAAACAAACCCAAGCATCTCAATCTCTTTGTGCTCTCGGTGTTTGCAGGAAGCTGTGGGTCTGTGGTGCAATGCAGAAGCAATATACCATGGGTAGCAATTCCTGGAAAGGTTAACTAATTGGTTGGTTGAATTCTGGAATCAAACAGCAGCGCTTCAAGTTTTAAAATCTCATGGCTTCCTTTGAGAGAAGGAATGTTGTGGATTAGGTTAAATGTGACTCTTTTAATCCTGGAGTTCTGGAAAGAGAAATGGAGTTCCGCTATCTTGTGGAACTGAGCTCAAAGTTTGAGTATTGAGTAATAGCTTTTTTTTGTTTCTTTGTTCAGGAGAAAGAGAAGGAACAGAATATAAGAGAAGAAGAAAAGGTTCCCAGTTCTTTGAGATAACCCAGGGCAGGAAACAGTTTTCAGAAGTTTTAACTGGAACTATATTGATAAAGGCTATTGATAAAAGCGCTATTGATAAAGGCGACCATAAGACAGATGAAAAGCTTTTCTCTACCTCCTATATCCGTGATGGCAAACCTATGCCATTTGTGACGGCACGTGAGCTGCAGGCAAACTTACCTCACTGCGCATGTGCGCACCTCACAGCTGATTTTTAGGCTGGTTTGAGGCCTTGTTTGGCCTCCCAGAGGCTTGGAAAAAGCCTCTGCAAGGCTTTTCAGGATGGATGATAGGCCCATTTCGTCATTTCCTGCAGTACTGGAAGTGATTAAACAAGCCCATTATTTGGCCTGACAAGCCTAACAGAAGCTGTTTCCAAGCCTCCGGGAGGTCAAAAAAGGCCTCAAACCAGCCGAAAAAAATCAGCTGTGAGGCGCAGTGCAGGTAAGGGGGTGGCGGGTGGCACGTGAGTGCACATGCAATTTTTGGCACAGGAGCCCCAAAAAGTTAGCCACCACTGTCCTATATATTTGAGAGGGATTTTTCTGGAGGTGTGGGGGACGGAAAAAACCAATATTCTTTCTTCTTTGTTCTGTTTCCCGGTTAAAAGCATGCTTTGGTTTTTGTTGCTGCCTGTGTATTTTCTCCAAGGTCATCTCTATGGGTTACTACAAAGGCACAAGAAAAAATAGTTTGTGGATGATTCATTTGTGTTGGAAAATATTGTTTCTTTTTCTGGATCTGGGCAGAATTGAAGAAGAGTGAATTTCAAGCAAAAATCTTCCCCCAAAAAGAAAAAAGTCTAGTCAAGTTGTAGGTATCTACAAACAGGCTCCCTTAGGGACAGTGTTGGGCTCTTTTTCAACACTTCGATACTTTCAATACTTCTAAAATATTGTTCTCTCCATGTCATTTATGGATAAGAGCCGTGGTGGCACAGTGGTTAGAATGCAGTACTGCAGGCTACTTCTGCTGACTGCTAGCTGACTGCAATTTGGCAGTTCAAATCTCACCATACTCAAGGTTGACTTAGGTGGGTAAAATGAAGACCCAGATTGTTGGGGGCAATGTGCTGACTGTGTAAACCGCTAGGAGAGGGCTGTCAAGCATTGTGAAGCGGTATATAAATCTAAGTGCTATTGTGATTGCTATTTAAGGCACATCCTTATCAATGCTTTTTACCACTCTGAGGTTGGCTCCTGACCTGATTGATCTCAGGTTGTCATCTGATTTTAGTAACTAAGCTGATTTATTTCTGACTCTAGTCTGATCTTGGAAAGTTGAGCAAGGCAGATGTTTTCCTTTGAATCACCACGAGAGCAGGCAAGCTTCCCTTCTTTCCATTAGTAGGAACTTGTAGAAGAACACTGCAGAAGGCAGAGTTAAGTACATCATCAGTTTAGAATCCTTGCATTCCCACAAGTGCTCCCATTGGTAGGAACTTATAGGAGAAGAGCAGGCAGAGCTGAGGAAGGTGGAGTTAAGTGTGTCGTCATTTTAGAATCCTTGCATTCCCACAAGTGCTCCCATTGGTAGGAACTTATAGGAGAAGAGCAGGCAGAGCTGAGGAAGGTGGAGTTAAGTGTGTCATCAGTTTAGAGTCCTTGCATTCCCACAAGTGCTCCAAGTCCAACCCCTCCTGAATTCTGTTGACTTTTACATGGTGCCAATTTAATGTTGAACTTTAGTTGACCAGATTCTTGTGTATAGATTCTTGACTAAATCCCCTCATCTGCAACCTTACAAATGGTCCTAATTCTTTGTGCCTGGAGGAATTCTTACTTTGCTCTATCACCTGACTTCTGGTCTCAGGGCAAAGTGTTTCCTCCAACATCAGTTGCTCTTTAAAACCCCAGCAGTCTATCTTTGGAAGGTCTTTTCTATCACAGTCATGTATGACAACTTCCTCCGACCCCATTCTCTGTTGCAGAGTGGGAGAAAGTTTGCCATTCTTTGAGCAGAGGAAGTGCTGACGATCTTTGTATTTCTGTACCGGTCAGTTGAAGTTTTAGTTGAGCTGAGCAGAGACAGTTTTTGCAATATCTGCTTTATGTTCACCACATTTCAAAGTCAGCAGAAGCGACAGTGGTTTGAAAGCACTTTTGTGAGAAGAATGCAGTCTGGAACGGCTGAGGATACGGAGCTGTCCAACATAATGAAAGAGAGGAGTAATAAAACTGCCTGAACATCAGCTCTTCATGCTAAATTATTAAATCCAGCAGGATAGCAATACTTATTTTTTAAAATCTCTGGTGAGGTGATTAAAAACAGCATGCTACCTCTGTCGAAATGTTCTATTTAGATACCATTTTCTTTTCTTCTACTGAGTCTTCCTTCCTCAGTGAGACCTACGGACCCGTTTCACTGAGAATCCCCACCACTGTTTTTGTGCTTTAAATAAAGATGGATACTTAGATCTGCTTGCAATTCGTTGGAAGCCACGAACTTGATCGAGGCCCTCACTGAACACTTTTCACCCCTTAAATTGCAATGGGAGCACTAAGCAGTTGAGATTAAAATGCTAAAAATGCTTGAGCTGAAAGAGAAGGAGATATAGATAGCAAATTCGTGGGTGGTATGCATGATGGGAGAGATGACCAGGCTGAGCCTGAGGGAGGGGTCAAATGCATCATAAGTCAAGAGTACCTGCGCTCCCGCAAGAGATTTAAGTCCACGCATTTCTATTGTAGCCAATGTTACAATCAAAATTGTTTTATTTTTTTCCCCCATTAGAATTGGACAGATGACAAATAGTCGAGGATCAATGAAAAAGAATCTTACGCAAGGTATATTTCACAGCTAAACATGCTGCTAAATATCAAGGTTTTTCTTTGCTTGGCAATTTCATTTTTAACTTAAGATTTGCTGGAGGCTTGTGATCATCATCATTTCTTTACAAAGAATTCCATTCTGGTAGCTCTTGACTAAAGGTACGATCAACAAAACACAACTTCTATGTATTTACATAACATGCTGTGCCCAATTAAATAACCCATATCACGACTTGTTTATTTTAGTTATATGTTTAGATTTATAAGGGCTACTTCATTCAGCACAGTCTCCGGATGGCATATAATTAAAATCAGTGCAATGCCTTAAAAAAGTAGAAAAACATTAAACCAGAAAAAAAAAACCCTGAAGATTAAGTGGGTACAGGATGACATAGCCAAGGCGAGCTACCTACCAATGAGCCTCAATCTATCCCAGAGCAATTATTATATGCATCAGCTACTTTTTGGAAATACCAGATAAAAATATGCTGAGAATATCCTTGGGGGTCAATTTATTCTCCAAAGCACCTGAGGCCAGGACAAGAAACAATTTTGATCTCGGTTTTGGTCATAAGTCACAGATAAACCTGTATTAATGGAAAGAATAATCAAGTCTGGAAATTTTCTATAGAAACTGTTGAAAGCTGACTAAAAAGTCAGAAATTTGCAGCTTGGCTAGATGATACTTATTACTGAGTATTAGAATAACAGTTGGAAGGGACCTTGGAAGTCTTCTAGTCCAACCCCCTGCTTAGGCAGGAAACCCTACACCACTTCAGACAAATGGCTGTCCAATTTCTTCTTAAAAACTCCCAGTGTTGGAGCTTTCACAATTTCTAGAGGCAATTTGTTCCACCAGTTAATTGTTCTAACTGTCAAGAAATTCCTCCTTAGTTCTAGGTTGCTTCTCTCCTTGATTAGTTTCCATCCATTGCTTCTCGTCCTGCCTTCAGGTGTTTGGAGAATAGCTTGACTCCTTCTTCTTTGGGGCAGCCCCTGAGATATTGGAACACTGCTATCATGTCAGTCCTAGTCTTTCTTTTCATCAGACTAGACATACCCAGTTCCAGCAACCATTCTTCATATGTTTTAGCCTCCAGTCCCCTCATCATCTTGGGTTGCTCTTCTCTGCCCTCTTTCTAGTGTCTCAACATCTTTCTTACATCGTGGCAACCAAAACTGGATGCAGTCTTCCAAGTGTGGGCTTACCCCCAAGGCATTATAAAGTGGTATTAATTAATACTTCGCGCCATCTTGATCTTGAGCAGTTGTGGAAAATGATGAAAGACAAGGCAGCTTGCCAAGTGGGATAAGGATACGCCGCCATTTTTGCTTCCCAGATTACAGTATGCTGCTCAGTAGCAATTAATTGATTGGTTGGCTGATTTGAAAGATTTATACACTTGCCCATTTTAGCTAATCTGGGCAGCTCACCGCAATCATGAAACGATCAATAAAATGATGACGACCAAAACAATAAAACAATAAAATTAAAACCCCGCACTGGGTTTCCTTAAATATGACACCCAAACCAAAATTAGGAAGTTGACAGAACATTAACTAAAAATTAGGAACATATCAAGGCAGCAACCTGCAGTCTTGGACCTTGGAGCTGTTGTTATGTGGCTTAATGAGCAATTGTGATTGGCAAAACTGCCCTCGACATAATGTTCCATGCTATGAGAGCCATCAGAGCGATTCAAGAATTAGACTCTGCCTATCGCATCTGAAGGCCGCCAAGGGAGAGCCAGCTGTCATGTCATTTGACACGATCTCCTTTCTCACATTTCTGTTTTATTCCAGAGATCGCAAATGTTATATTTGGACTGATAACCAATAACAATCGGATTGCTACAACAACTAGAAATCTCTGTTTTCAGAGGTTTCTACTTGTTGCAGTCACACCCAAACAACGTTAACAAATATCTGAATACAAGCTCGATACCCGTGCTTTGCTATGAAACTATGTGACCGGGCTTAGTTTTGGGGGAGGAAAATAAGGGGGGGGGAATTGTGCCTCTGCCTACCAGCGTCCATCGGTATTCATCTGGTTAGGTCCTGTCAGTCTGTGAGAGGGTTGAGGGCTGTTTGGAAACTGAAGCAGTATTTGCTGTGTGTGAGCAAGAAGAAGACAGCAAGGAGCCTGGGTGTGGCTTAGCTCAATTGTTCTGTACTAAAGCTGCTTGCTGCTGTGAAACTAAAACTGAAACTCTGTCCCTAACGATTCCCAGAGTATATACATAGCGATGCAAATAGTTGCTTTAGTTTGACAAGATTTTTGACTGTAGGCGAGGAAGAATAAAATAAACTGTTCCGAAGTATGTCAGTGGCTTTTCCTTGGAGCTCAACAGAAGATCAGCTCCATGTGAATGTTCAAAACAGCTTCCTAGCAGTTTGGCAACATAACCAATTATTCAGATAAAGGATCGGTGTGTTGAAATGAAGGCTCATCCTGTATCTGTCTGGGATTCTGCACCAGGGAGTTAGAACTGATGACATAAATGCTCCTTTCAACTCATTTCAAGAATCCATTTAAAAAATAAGTTCTGACTACAGGTGAGAAATTGGAATTGTAGATTTTCCTCTCTTTAGCTTTTGTGCTTTGCTGTAATACTACAGGATTAGATCTTTAGCGAAGTTATTCTTCAACAAGCGCCCCAAACTAAATTGGACTCTTCATTTTATTGCAGTATAGGTGCTGAGCTTCTCTTCAGACCCAGCTCTTGGTAGGAATCAGATACAATCAGAAAGAGAGCATGCTATAAAACAGGCTTTAATCCTTCCAAGAAAAAAATAGATAACGTGTACCATAAAAAGGTAAAGGATCCCCTCTCACATCCGTGCTAATCATTTCCGGCTCTAGGGGGCGCTGCTCATCTCCGTTACAAGGCCGAAGAGCCAGCGCTGTCCGAAGACGTCTCCGTGGTCATGTGCCTGTCAGGACTAAACGCCTTCGAAGGTGCATGGAACGCTGTTCCCTTCCCACCAAAGGGGTCCCGATTTTTCTACTTGCATTTTGACATGTTTTCGAACTGCTAGGTCAAAGCTGGGACAAGGAACGGGAGCTCGCTCCGTGACGCAGCGCTGGGGATTCTAACCGCTGAATTGCTGACCTTTCTGATTGACAAGCTCAGCGTTCTTAGCCACTGAGCCGCCGTGTCCCTAACCAGTACCAGGGGTGGGATCATAAACATTACTTTGCCTGGTTATATTAAAATCTGCCTGCATGAATCTTTAATGCATGATGTTCTCCTGATCGGTTGCACTCTGCTCTGAAACATAATTAGCATAGGACAGGTTTGGAGTTAGGTGTGAGGACATTGCAACTTAAATCTCATTTTTGGCTAATTAGGCCTAGATTTGCAACCTTAAGTAGTGGTAAAGTCTAAAGGAGAACATTTGTAGTTTTGGGTTGAAATGAGGGGGTCTTTGGTACTCTCTGAGCTTTGTGGTTTTCTTGTCGACGTTTCATTACCCAAACTAGGTAACATCCTCGGGGCTAGCAAGGAGAGGGATTTGCTCTCAGTTTATACTGTAGTCTAGTGGCTTGGTCTCCCACCTGTGTTGGTGGGAGTGGCCTCGGAGGTTGGCTGTTTATTGTTAGCTTGTCTGGCAGTTCCTTGATTGGGGTATTGTTTACTTAATTGTTGGTTTTATGTTCATCTTATAGTTAATCTATGCCAGGGGTGGGCAAACTTTTTGGCTTGGGGGCCTCATTGACTTTTAAAATTT
The DNA here is from genome assembly GCF_900518735.1 of Pseudonaja textilis. The sequence goes on from NW_020769384.1 coordinate 884,164, forward strand.
GACAGATGGGCCACCACCTGGTGTCGAAATGCCTGTCATTACAAGTCAAAATCAAATGAATGCAATCATTCAATCATTCACATCAAACCTTAATTCTGTACCAATCTTCAGCGGGCTGGATTAAAAAGACCAACGGGCCGGATGTGGCCCCCGGGCCGTAGTTTGCCCACCCCTGATCTATGCTCATCTGGGTGCTGATTGCTGGCCAGGAGGTGTTTTCATCTTTTTGTTCTGTTTTTGGCTTGTGGATTGCCTCTTTTGCATTGTATGTAGATATTGTTTAAGTCTATGTGTCTGGTGATGGCTAATTTGTCAGCATGACAGGAATACTACTACTAGTAGTAGTACTACTACTACTATTACTACCGTGTTTCTCATATAATAAGGCCGGGTCTTATTTTTTTTTTGAGCCCCGAAAAAATGGCTAGGCCATCTTTTTGGGGGTGACTTAATTCCTCCCCCCCTTGCATCTTCAGGCGGGTGGGTGGCAACGGCTTGGATGTTGACCTCAGCATTGGTGGGGCACTTCGTATCGGGGTCAACGCAGGCAGCACCATATCCGGGTGTGCAACAAAAGTACTTCCTAACGGCAAGCCCCACCACCACCATTCCCCCCCATTTCGCATGTTTTAATATAGGCCTTAATTTGGGGGGAGGGGCTTAATTTCATTTCATGCCTATAAAACATGCTGGGACTTCCTATTGGAGGAGGCCGTATTGTTGGAGAAACAGGGTACTACTAATAACAGATAGATAAATAGATAGATAGATAGATAGATAGATAGATAGATAGATAGATAGATAGATAGATAGATAGATTCGATGAGAAACAACTTGAAAAAATCACCAGATATCAAAACTTGAGAATCAAACTGCAGAGACTCTGGCATAAACCAGTGCAGGTGGTTCCAGTGGTACTCGGCGCACTGGGTGCTGTGTCTAAAGACCTAGGCAAGCACTTGAAAACAATTGGTGCTGACAAGATCACCATTGGTCAGCTGCAGAAGGCCACCTTACTGGGATCTACTCACATAATCCGCTGATACATCATGCAATCCTAAATGCTCGGGAAAGGTTCGACTAGTGATTTGTGATACAAAACCCAGCATAGTTATCTTGTTTGCTGTGTACACTGTCACAACAGAGTAGCTTAGTTAGAAGGGACCTTTTAGGTCATCTAGTCCAACCCCTCCACCCAAGCAGGAAACCCTACACCAACCCCGTCAAATGGCAGTCCAATCTCCCCTTGAAAGCCTTCAGTAATGAAGCTCCCTCAACAAGATGTTTCGCTTCTCATCCAAGAAGCTTCTTCGGCTCTGGCTGGGTGTTGGGCAATGATTTCAATACTGTGGTAACTTCCAGTGGTCATTAAATGAAAGGTTATAAGTCGAGGACGATCCATAGGGCACCCCCCCCTGTTGGAAATTCCTCTCTACATCTGTGCACCATAGCAAACGTTATGGTGTAGTTTTGGGGCTTTGCAATGTTTAATTTTTTTTTTGATGTTCTTTTTCCCCCCAAGATAAGAAAAAATATACACAAATTTTTGTAGGAGTAGGATTGAAATAGTCCTGTTTTTATGCCGCTATTCTATCTGATGGGGGAAGCAGGCAGTAGAGAGATATTATTTCTCTCTCTCTCTCTCTCTCTCACACACACACACACACACAAAATGGCACCCTTTGGTTTCCTAAACGAAACCCGAATTAAAAGAAGGGAGACGTGAGGGCCCCTTTGTGGTTTTCCAGAAGTAGGACAGTCACGGCTTCTAGAAATTCCATAGCATTTTTGGACTTGGCTTGGCCTAGGATGGTTACAGTTTTTGTTCCAACCCAAACCCTTTTCCAATAAGACAAACAATAACCAAAGGGAACAGAAACCTTTTAATGAGTCTTACGAATCCCCAGTTAAAAGGCTGCTGCAAACTAATTAACTTAGATAAGCACAAGCCTGGCCAAAACTGTGCGAGGCTGCCAAGGATAACAAATAAGAAATATTTCACAACACAAGAGTCTTCAAATACCAACTTAAGATACTGTAATGTCCACAAGGCTGAGTTTCAAAACATCTTTGCTTCCTGCAAAGAACGTTCACTTCACAGCTGGCTTTTATCTTCTTGAAGGAGGGGCCATTACCTTGCAGCCTGACTCCCGAGTCACCCATGATGCTGCAGCTGCTCTTTCCTGAGAGCAATCCTGTGTGCATGCGCATTTAGCACAGGCTCCTCGGGAACCTCCTCATCGTTGCTGCCAGCCCCTCACAATCTCTGAAGGCAGCAGTCCACTCCCTAATGGTCCTGGCCCCTCATCTGAATCCTCGCTCTCTTCAGCCATCCGCACCTGCCACAGACTAACCACAACAGTTTCCCAGCTGAAACTATGGTTAAGTCTGCCCGTTTTGAAATTAAAAATTTTTTATCATGCCTTCTGACTGCTTGTAGTAAACTCTCTCCAAGGCTGGCCTTTTCCCAGCCACAATATATTTCTTAGTTTCACAGTGAGTCTTAAACCAACCCTGTCACAAAAGGACAAGATTGCCCTACCTGTCAGTTCAGTTGCATGGCTGCAATCCAGGATAAGCTTATTTAAGGGCCGCTTACACTTCCAAACTGTAAAAATCATATATGGAGATTAAATGAATTTGAAAGTAATATGTGGGGCATGGGATTCAGAGAGAGAACTGTTTATTTAAGAAACAGCTTGGGATGCTTTTAAAAAAACCCAAAAATTATTTTAGAAAGCAAACACCATAGGATTATGAATAAAAGCAAACAAATGATCTATTTATCTTAACTGTACTTGCTCAATCTATATAAAAGCGAAATGCCACTCACGCATCTTCACAAAATCTCCAGTACCGTAAAGCCTACAAACTTGAAATTTGGCACCCATGTTCCTCTTGGCTTCTAGGTGCTCACTAAGAAAGGATTTTTCAAAATGACCACCAGAGAATTAGTATTTTGCATATTATTATTAACACACTAAGGAGTTCTACTCCCCCTCCGCACCTGGAAAGAAATCTGTCCCAAATTCTTCTTAACCCTCTTTCTCCCAGTCAAACTATCTAAACTTCACTATCTTTTGGTCTTTTGAAATGCAGCCTCTTTCACCTGGGAATCCAGACTACATTCCACCACACCAGTGGTGGGATTCAAAAATTTTTTACTCCCAGTTCTGTGGGCATGGCTTGGTGGGCATGGCAGGGGAAGGATACTGCAAAATCCCCATTCCCTCCCCATTCCTGGGGGGAAGGTTACTGAAAAATCCCATTCCCTCCCCACCCCAGTAACCTGCTTTCCAGCTCCGTTCTCCTGTGCAGGGCAACCAAAGGAGACCCAGCCAATCAGCTGGGACTCGGGAGGCAGAGAAGAGATGGGGGCAAGGCCAGACAGAGGTAGTATTTGCCAGTTCTCCAAACTACTCAAAATTTCCACTACTGATTCTCCAGAACCGGTCAGAACCTGCTGAATACCACCTTTGGGGTGGACTTGGATCATTTGTGACAACATAATAATTCCAAACTGATGACATGTTTAAATGTCACCCCTTAGCTCTGTCTGCTTTTCTTCTACAACAACAGATTAAATGGATTTATTATTTTCCATGATGTGAAAACATTATAGTGGCAGATAGAGCTTAAAGTTGCATTTATTGCTTGATTAAATTTTAGTGTGCAATTCTCAGCTCATTTGTTTTTCCTAACAATATTGTTTTAAATATTGCATTTGTATTAACTATCTTGCTCCCCTTTTGTCATCTGTAAATTTGATAAGTGTTTATTTTACAGTACAATTTCATCCAAATCATTAATTTAAAAAAAAGGGTGGATAAAACAGTCTCTGGTAGATTCATTTCAAGAAGATTGCAGAAGGTAGTTGCTTGCTGAATATTCAGAATTTGGCAGTCCTAATTTGTAGGCCATCTACTGATTAAAAAAAATCTTTGTGATGAATCATAAGCATTTTGACTGATCTGTTTGATAGTTAAATGAATGACTACATTGCTGAATGTACAATCAAGATACTTGGTATAAGATACAGAGACAAATGTGGAATAATCCAAAATTCAACAGAGAAAATCTATTGGAGGTTGCTGAAATGAGAAAAGAAAGTCCACCTTATTCCATTCATGAGCGGAACAAACTAGTATTCTTTTAACTTACAATCCTACTATTTAAATCTAAACCTGAATGTCTTAATGTCACTGTTAAGTTGCAACCCCATAGTAGCTCAAAAGCCGTGCAGCTGTTCTTATTTCTTCCATCTTCTAAGATGGGAACACAGAGTTGACCTCAAAGCATTCTGAGGCTGATTCTCTTAGGTGTCTGGTACAAGCTGTGGTGACGTATATATCATGACAATGTTTAATTGTGAGTTCTAGTCCCATTTTTGAGCATGAAAACTGGCTGGTGGACTTTGGGCCAGTCACTTTCTCTCAGACCAAACGATCTTGCACTATTTGTTGTGGAGGAAAGAGGAACAAGAAAGAACATTGGGTTATTTATAAAAATAATGTAAGTGAGGTAAAAATAAATAAATTTGAAAAAAAATTAAGGAAGAAGGAAGGGAGGAAGGAAGGAAGGAAGGAAGGAGGGAGGGAAGGAAGGAAGGAAGGAAGGAAGGAAGTTAGTTTTTCAGAAGTGATTGGGCAACCATTTGTCTAACTAGTATAGGACTTCCTGGCTGAGCAGAGGGCTGACATTAGGGAGCAGAGGAGAAGGCAAAGTATCAAGAATCAATACCAGCATTCTTCTCCTGAAGCGAGGGTCTTCAAACTTGGCAGCTTTAAGACTTGTGGACTTCAACTCCCAGAATTCCTGAGCTAATATGACTGGAGGAGGAATTCTGAGAATGGAAGTCCACAAGTATTAAAGCAGTCAAGTTTGAAGACCCCTGGCCTAGAGGGAATGAAACTCATCTGCCAGAGGCCGCCTGAAGAAGCCAGATCTTGATAGCCTTTCAAAATCTTAGCAGGATCAGGACATTCTAATCTCTAAGATATACAAAGAAGGGGGCTGTGACAGACATGATTTCTGATGGTGACATCACTGAGGGACCAAGATCTAGAATGAGCCCTCTCTTCCAGATCTTATGTTGTCCAACATTCCCTGTGCCAATTATATGCATTCAGGGAAACTCACCAGCATGGAGAGGTAACAGCTTGTTCCCTTTCTCTTCCACTTCTGAGCAGAGGTGGTATTCAGCCAGTTCTGATCAGTTCTGGAGAACCAGTAGCAGAAATTTTGAGTAGTTTGGAGAACTGGAAAATACCAACTCTGACTGCCCCGGCCCCCTTCTATTCTCTGCCTCCCGAGTCCCAGCTGATCAGCTGAGTCTTCTTTTGTTGCCCTGCACAGGAGAACCGAGCTGGAAAGCAGGTTAGTGGAGTGGGGAGGGAATGGGGATTTTGCAGTAACCTTCCTCCAGGAGTGGGGAGGGAATGGGGATTTTGCAGTATATCCTTCCCCTGCCATGCCCACCAAGCCACACCCACAGAACCGGTAGTAAAAAAAAAAAAATTGAATCCTTCCACTGCTGCCAAGGAACTGGAAAATCCCTATATTAGCATGTGGCTGTCAAGATTCTTGGGAGCAATTCCTTCAAAAAGGATTATTGCAGCATCTTTCTCCGTAACATTTATTGAGACAAAAGGGCAGGATTACAAGAATTTTAGCAACTGAATTTTTTCCGGTTTAAAACCAATTCATACCCTTCAGCGTTTTCAGCTCACTTTACAACTGCTTTGTGTGGGTGAATCAGCAAAGAGGTGGTTCTGCTCACAAATAACGTAGGAGTTGACAAAAACCAACACCTGAATCCATATTAGTTTGTGTGCATTCTTGTAGCCATGCCAAAGGAAATGCAGAAGAATGAAAAAAGAGGAGACTATGAAATGGAAGCACAAAACAATTTGTAAACCAACCGGCACACTGTATGTACACCTATGGAAGATAGCTTGATGTTTTTATGTTTTGTTTGTTTATGTTTGTTTTTAAAAACCAATAAAAAAATTTAAGAAAAGAAAAGAAAAAAGAGGAGCTTGGGTGCATTCTATCTACTGCCAAACGCAGATGGATTTTTCTCTGCTCTTTTCTGTGAAACAGTAGTTTTTTTATTGAGTTTTGACGCTGTCATTGAAATGTTTCTCAGTGCTTCATCCCTTTTTCAGCAGATAAAGATAATCTTGCATCCATGCAGATTTTGTTTGTTTGTTTCTGATTGGATTTCCTCACTTTGTTAAATTAATTCTAGGAATAAATCTATTTGGGAATCATCGCATGCCCAATAACCTAATGTTGGCTTTTGGTATTCACTAAATCTTCATGGCGTACAAACTTCAGCATATGTCTTCTTCTCTCTCCTTCAGTTACTCTTCCAGTGCCCTTTTTCCTTCTTCAACTCTGTGGAGCCTGTCAACTTTGCTAGGTGGATGAAGGAGATGATTCATTGTTATTATTTTTCTGGTCTGACTTGTCCCTATGACATCTAGTGCACTTGGGATTGCGATTCTACTTTATTTTAGAATGTCTGGCTCAGTTCAGTGCAATACTTGTTTTGCAGTCATCCTTTGCGGTACTCTTTTCAAATTTGGATACTGTCCTATTTGTAAACAAATTACTAGTCTACAAGAACAGATTGCTTACCTAGAGTCTCTAGTCTGTGCTCTTCAGGCAGAAATTAGGTGTTCAGCTCAGCCATTTTGTTCTTTTGAGCTGCCCCACTAACAGCCCCTTCTTCCACAAAGATCCTGCAGTAGAAGGGCAGTAGGACAACCATTTGTCTCAAATGATATAGGGTTTCCTCACTGAGCAGGGGATTGGACTAGAAGACCTCCATGGTCCCTTCCTACTGTTCTATTCTATTCTATTCTATTCTATTCTATTCTATTCTATTCTATT
>NW_020769384.1:891070-901895 GCF_900518735.1 Pseudonaja textilis
TCTATTCTATTCTATTCTATTCTATTCTATTCTATTCTGTTCTGTTCTGTTCTGTTCTGTTCTGTTCTGTTCTGTTCTATTCCATTCCATTCCATTCCATTCCACTCCACTCCACTCCACTCCACTCCACTCCACTCTTACTCTATTCTATTCTATTCTATTCTATTCTATTCCATTCCATTCCACTCCACTCCACTCCACTCCACTTTTACTCTATTCTATTCTATTCTATTCTATTCTATTCTATTCTATTCTATTCTATTCTATTCTATTCTATTCTACTCTACTCTACTCTACTCTACTCTACTACTCTATTCCTACTCTATTCTACTCTACTTCCATTCCATCCCATCCCATCCCATCCCACTCCACTCTATTCCTATCCTATCCTATCCTATCCTATCCTATCCTATCCTATCCTATCCTATTCTGTTCTGTTCTATTCTATTCTTAGTTTTGCTTGTCCAGTCTGTTATTCCAGTGATGTATCTAATGACTGGAAGTGCCCAGGTGTTAATTGCCTTGATGGTATTTCCTCTACAGAATTTAGACTTTGAGATCTTCATTTTCATGAATTATTCACTACAAACCTTCTTGGGTTCAGGGTGTTTCATGTTCTCAGCTTGCAGGATGTCCAGATACCTCTTGTGGCTTTCTTCATCCAGTCTCTTGATGCAATTTCCATAGGGCGTCTTGATTCCTTCAGTTTTCACCATTTTCCTGCTGTTGAAGGTAAAGGTGGCATTACAAACCCCACCACAACATTTTGGCTGCATATCTATGGAGACTCTTGAGCAGCGATTCTATTTCAGATGGTGTTTCTCCATACACTTTAGACCATCCAGATAAAGGAGGTGGTTTTTTTTTTTAATGTTGGCTTGATAGGTCTTCAGTATCATTGACAAACCGTTGTGGTGATAGTGAAGCTCCTTGAAAGATCTCTCTCTTGAGATTAACCTCACCAAGTCTATCAGCATTGACCAGTAGCTGTGTCTTCCATTGCGCCATCGATCTTTGCACAAGGCTTCTGATATTTTTACTGACCCAGTTATTTCTAGGCTGATTATCTGATTAAATGGCAGAGAATTGAATTTCCTCTTGTAAACAAACATTCAAGTTTAACCAATTCATTATTATTATTATTATGTGTGTGTAATCTAGAGGTAGATTCCCAATTTAAGACTGGTGAGAACTTAACAATTCAAGTCTTGATCAAAGATCTAAGAATTATTAAGGTAGCATCTAAGAATATGAACAATTCTAAGCAGGGTAAGTTTTTTAAAAAAACATTAGGGTTTTATTTATTTATTATTTCCTTTATTATTATTGTTGTCGCAAGACAGACACAACAAAGAGGCATTAATATAGGCAAGAATGGTGAATACCTAGGAAGGGATCCTCCCTAGTTTCTTGCACTTTAAAGGGAGATACTGTTAAAATAACCTTAAAATAAAGTTAAGTAAATGCTCCTAGATTTGCTTCTAATGTGACTACCATGCAAGACTGACACAAAAACAAAGGGGCATTAATATAATCAAAGAGGTGGAGATTGGCAGCTGCCCATTTAGGAAACAGTTTACAAATACAGTCTTCACTTTTCAGAAATGCAGCAGTGAATATCGGCAGTCACTTGTTGATAACTGTCAACATTTACTCCTAAAAACTTCTGCTTCTCGACATTTGCAAAATTAATCTGGGATTGTCACCAAATTTCAGACATTCGTTGCAACATATGTTAAGCTGATATTGGCTGCATAGCCATCTGTTGACACAATAGGGAAATATAATATAATGTTGCATGCCATGGACACAATCCAAGCAACAGGGAACCCTTTAGATATCCCCTCAGAGAGAACAGTGCATATGGTTATCCTTATTTTTTAATAATGATATTTCGGAAACATTGCAGTTAAAAAGATAAAAAAATAATAATGCAAACTAAAAAAAAGTGTGAAAAAGAAAAATAGAAAGAAAAATATTAAATAAAATAAAAATAAGAATATTATAAACAAAAAGAAAAGAAATGTATAAAATTTATACATACAGAGACACACACCCAGAGAGCGAGAGAGATATTTATATTTGTCTATACGCCCTTGTGTATAAGCAAGTATAAGCAATCTTAAAAACTTACCACATTTTGATAAAAGTAGAACAAATGATCTTCCCATATCTCATCTATAAATAAATCCTTAAAGCCTTATTGTCATTCTGCCCTAATCAGCAAAGATCTATCAAGAGTTACAGAGATAACAGTATATCTATTTTAACCTTGATCAAATAAATCAACTTTATATTCCTTTCTTTCTTTTTTTCTGAATAACAAACAATCTTGATCTTTAATCCTTTAAAATTATGTCCTAAAATTTGATTTCTTTTTATATTTTCTTTGTCTCTTCTCCCAAAAATATTCTTTAAAACTTTAACAAATGTTTTCTGTAAATCCAGTATAGGGAAATAATCCACGTAATTCTTGGTTTTTGATATGAGCCTCCATTTGTATATCCAGTGTAGCTTCTTTACCCATATCATATATTAACAATAACTCTATTTCTAACCCTGTCATTTTAAAATCCACTTTCAGATCAGTCTCAATATTGTTCAGTAAATTTGTTTCTCTTCAATAATACCTTTAAACACAGTCTATTTATAGAAGTACACACTCTTAAAAGTAACTTCTGGGTCCATTCACAAATATCCTTCAATATCACCCAGTGTTGAAGTATTTTGCTCCATTCTGTATTAGTATGTCAAATTTAAGTGGTCTGCTCCTTTGATTGTAATCTTTAGTTCTTTCTGGTTCCTTCTGGTTCTTTCTAGTGTCCCCTCCTATCATGTTTTGTTTATATCAAAACGAAAGAATTTTCCCACAGGAAATTTCAAAATCTTCAAATTTCTCTAGTCTCTTAGATCATACAGAACCTTGTAAAATTAATATTTTAATTACTCTTTTGCTGTTTATTCCAGAAAAACAGTGAAATCCTTAAATGTTATTTAAAAGTTATTTAAAAGTTAAGGATTGAAGGAAATTCACCTGATGCTATAAAACCTGTTGATCCAAAGGTTTCTAATAGCTAAAAAGCAGCAAACAAACAATTTCCTAGATGATTAGTAAAAGAAGTGTGTGGACTCAATGTCCTTAAATGTACTGACTGAATTGAGCTACTTTTTCATCTCCCAGAGCTATAAGCACATGGGAAACTATTGTCTTGTGATCTTTTCACCAGAAGCAAATGCATGGAGTATTTATGGGTGATCTCAAAATCATCTCCTTGTCCAGAGGATTTTAGCAGAGCATGTTCAGTTTGCCATTTCTCCCCAGGAGGGTGGCTCAGTTTTCCATTAGTGATTGTTTTCTTATTCACTATTTTGCTGGTGTTCTGACATGGCTCTTCTAAAGAATTGAGCCATTACCTTTTCCACATGCTGCAGTGAAAATGTCTATGTAGCATAATCAGAACAGCACACAAGAACAGAAAGAGTGCACAGGGTAAGAAGTCTCTTACAATGCAATTTTTTTCTAGGCAAGGACACCGTGAGTCAAAAGGAAGAAAGGGCAGCCACTGAGAATTGGAAAACAACAGCAGAAGTGATCTTGAAGGGAATAGGAAGTTTACTTATTCATACACATTAATACACTTATTCATACACTTTCCCCTTGTTCCCTGAAAATGAATTAGCTGACATTAATTAAACTTTCTCTCTCTCTCTCTCTCTCTCTTGTCAACTCGTAAAGCATTCCTATGCCTGTTATAGAGTTGCCATAAACAAGGTGGAGGGAAATCTGAAGGGGCAGTGCGGCAGTTTAAAACCAGAAGTACATTCCAACACTTATCTTACAAAGATTGTAGTTAAGCTACCGGGTCTTCTCCCCTCGAAAATCCTTAATTGGAGGATGTGATTGATGACATCCAGCCTGTGAATTGCTTAATTGGAGAATCTGATTTATGACACACCAAAGGGGGAAACAAGGTCACAGGTGACTGTAAATGACATATGTCAGAGTTGGGTTCATACAGGGTTAATACTGGACACGTTGCTCCTAATAAATCTTTTTGTTTCTTGATTTTGTTTCTTGGCTCATGATTCAATTATGGCAATCCTGACATCTCTCTTTTTCATGCACATGCACGCATGCATACATATGCTATGATACTGTTATGCCCCCAAAATTTCAGTTGATCTACAAGACATCATTGATGACTTACCCTAAAAGCATGGTCTTCCTTTTGTCAACTGAGAGATTAAGAACCAGTGGTGGAAACTCTGTCTGTAAAGATGGAGGCCTGGGAAAAGAAGACTAGATCTAGAAGCTTCCTTGGCAATTTCTAATGTCTTCTAGCTATGGAAGGTGACGATCTGCAAAACCGTTGTTCTATGTTTGGAAAATCAGACCTAGAAAGTTTCTGTGGGAGCTTCCATAAGAGAGGATGATTTCAGGGTAGTAGTAGCCTGTTAGGGTAAATGCAGCTATCAAGTGTGCTGTTTTCATAAGATGGTGCACTTCACCTGTTATATTCTGTCCACAGGTCTGAAGCAGACATACACTTGCAACACCTGTAACGTCACTCTAAACTCAATAGAACAGTATCACGCACACTTGAAGGGCTCGAAACATCAGAACAAGTAAGTCTGATTCTTTGTTAACTGTGGTTGAGTGAACAGGACAGAGGGACAGGATTATGTTCCCTTCCCATTATAATTAACCTGAATTTCTGAAGATTGGATGCAAGCAAAATTTTAAAAAGAACATTTAAATGAAGTAAGTAGCAAGGAAAAAGGAGTTGAGCTCATATTCCCAAAATGGCATGATCTTTGCTGATGTGGTGGATTGTGTGTACAAAGAAGGAGGTGGCGTGATGGACTATATAATCAGGTGGCAGTTTTCCAGAGCTGGAAAAAGAGAAAGAGATATTTGGCATAGCCACTCCTGAGAATCTCCCAGGGTATATCTGTTAAAGGTGTACTAATATAGCTTTAGTGTGGCAAGATCCTGTCTGTATGGTGTGAGCAACTAAAGAACTGAACAATCGGTTCCTGGACTAAGCCTGACAGCTGGCACATGTGTAAAAAGCCATGAATGTGGAATTGCCATTTATTCAGAAAGCAGGGGGAAAGAAGGCCAGCGGGAGGCTGCCAGGAAGATGGAAATCAGACGGGAGGTTTGTGATGCACTATCTATGCATTTATAAATTGTTTTATGTGTGAAAGAGACACACAGAGAGAAAGATTAAAGTGAAGCACTTCAGTGCGTGATGAATAGCACTTATTTTCCGGGAACAAAAGAAGAGTTTAACTTTGCTTTGCCAATTTAAATCTGCCTCTCACCTTTCGCAACAATTCTTATAGTCTTGTCTGTTCTGTTATTCAGACCCAGCCATAGCTTGCATGCCTACGTGTGAATTTATGGAAAAGCGATACTTTCACGTTTTGTTTTGTTTTTAAATGCTGGTTGTATTCCCTTTTTACATCCTAAGAAATACTTCCTTATCACTAAAACAACGATGCCATGGTTTAAAAAAAGAAAAGCCTCTCTCCAGCATTTGCCCTTGTTTATGGTGGGGGAAGGGCACTGATTGTAGTGAATTCAGCTTTTTATGAACTACCGGTATTCAAACGAAAATTAGTGTGAGGGCACACTATCTCATTTCACCCTCGTCGTGTTTAAATGAAGTTGTGACACACCTGTGCAACCACTGTACCGTTGCGTCTTTTCTCCATTGCTTTACTGAACCATTTACATGTTTTTTTTAAAAAAAGGGATATAGGAGAGGGTTGTGGAATAAGCCATTTCTTCAGAAACAAAAAACCGGAATCCAGATCTCCCTTCCATACATGGTGAGATTCTATTCTACCTATGACCGATTCAGAAATCAAGCTGGAAATGTGAAACTGCAAAAATCTTACCAGGTTTAAATCAGGATAACCCTTCTCTCTCTCTCTCTCTCTCTCTCTCTCTCTCTCTCTCTCTCTCTCTCTCCCTCTCTCTCTCTCCCTCTCCCTCTCCCTCTCTCTCTCTCTCTCTTTCTCCCTCCCTCTCTCTCTCTCTCTCTCACTCTCCCTCTCTCTCTCTCCCTCTCCCTCTCTCTCTCTCTGTCTCTCTCTCTCCTTCTCCCTCTCTCTCTCTCTCTCCCCTTATTGCTTTCCCTTATTTCTCTTTCCAACCCTGCAATGTGTTGGAACTAGCAATAGCAATAGCATTTAGACAGTGGTATGATTCAACCGGTGCAACAACTGGTTTGGTGAGCGTGAGCTTTGCTGGCATGCTCTACATTTTAAAAAGCCCATTTTCAACTCATTTACTTACCTTCTGCTGTATCCCCGCTGAGTAAAACAGCTGATGCACGGCAAACTGCTCAGCCGCACGAATCAGCTGTGCTAAAAAAAAAAACCCAGGAAATAAAGCATAGGAAAGAGCAGGGGGTGTGGGCGGGGCCAAATGCTCACCGGAAATACTGGTTCATCCAAAACGTTCCAAACTGGTAGAATCCCACCGCTGCATTTAAATTTATATACCGCTTCACAGTGCTTTCCAGCCCCTCGCTAAGCAGTTTACAGAGTCAGCCTCTTGCCCCCAACAATCTGGGTCCTCATTTTTCTTGCCTCAGAAGGACGGAAGGATGAGTCAACCTTGATCCCGTCAGGATCAAACTTCCTGGCTGTGGTCAGAGTTAGCCTGCAATGCTATACTCAACATGGCTTCCTTCCTTCCTTCTACTCATTTCCCTTTCTTCCTTCTCATCTTTTTCTCTTTCCCTTCTTTCCTTCCTCCCCATGTTTTTTCCTTCCTTCCTTCCTTCCTTCCTTCCTTCCTTCCTTCCTTCCTTCCTTCCTTCCTTCCTTCCTTCCTTCCTTCCTTCCTTCCTTCCTTCCTTCCTTCTTCCCTTCCCAGGCAATAGACCTTAGACTTCTATATCGCTTCACAATGCTTTCCAGCCCTTTCTAAGAGATTTACAGAGTCAGCCTCTTGCCCCCAACAATCTGGGTCCTCATTTTACCAACCTCAGAAGGTCGGAAGGCTGAGTCGACCTTGAGCCTGGTGAGATTCGAACATCCCAAATTGCAGTCAGTCAGCAGAAGGAGCCTGCAGTCCTGCCTTCTAATCACTGCCCCATCATAGTTCAATAAATTAGGAAATGAGGCTTGAGATTCAGTTAGCAGGATAGCTCTCCAAAAATTAAAACGGAACAAACTTAGCAGCGGGGGAGAAGGTGGTAAAAGGAAGATGTGAGTCTGAAAATGGGTTTGATTTAGCAAAGAACTACAGGGGGAAAAAAAATTCAGTAAAAATTCTCCAATGCATTCCTGTGGGAGAGGCCCTTGGTCATCAGCTCAGAATATTAGTGATTGCTCCATTCTAAGCCTACGCAATATTTGTTTTTTAAAAAAATACGTGTTTTATTAATAGCTTTTTTAAGACACATAAAAAGTTCCATATCTATCTGGACAGCATGTTGTCTGGGCACATTTCATTTTAAGTAGAGATACAGCATTGATCATAATAGTAATCATAATATACATATCAATATTAATTGCAAAGTAATAATACAATTAGTTGATCCATCTGACAAAATTTTCAGTACAAACATTTTTATTATCTTTTTGTTTTTTTTTAAATTCTCACCTCTGTTTCTGTTAGTTAAAAGAAGTCCTATGTTTAAAAGTATTCTGTTTCTTCCTTTTCTTTTAAGTGTCAATCTATCCATTTCAACACATTCTAATGTTTTTTTTTATAATATTTTCATCTGTAGGGATCTCTTCATTTTTCCATCGTTCCGCAAACACGATTCTTGCTGCCGTTAATACATGTAAATATTCTGATCACGTGACTCGGAGACGCTCATTTGCAGTCCAGCACACACACCGCGCTATATGAGGGTAGAGCAGGCACTCACAAATGCAACGTATTGTTTTATTATTTGGCAAGGAAACATAGGTGCATTCTACAATGCAGCAGGTAAAGGGGTTGGGAATAATGCCAAAACGGCACTCTGCTTGTTTTCCCTGTGCTATTTTTCCTCCAAAAATAAACTCCATCAATGTAATGGCCTCTACTTTTCCGTCTGCAATCTCATTACTCTTCAAGACCACAGCCAAAATGTTTCCACTGAGGTATTTTTTTTTAATTGTTCATATTCTTCAGAAATGCAAAACATTTTGCTCTATACCTTCTTGTACTTTTTGTGTCAAAGACACAAAGCTTGCTTTATTAAGGAGAAGTTGGCCTTATCTCTAGAGGGATTTTTAATGGAGCTAGCCTAGTTTAAATTGAATTGCTGGTGGCACACGTGGGCAAGGTGAGCTCTTAAGATACACTCAAAATATATTATGATTGCAGAATGGATTGACTGGATTCAACAGAACAAACTACTTTTGATCTGAGGCAAAAGGCCAAGGAGTACTAATCGAATGGAACAAATTTAAATCTCTGAATGATGCACATAGATATCTAGATGAAAGGTTACACAACTGCTGTCCAAGCAAATTCATATCTGAATACATTCAGAGCATTCGTCTACTTCTAATTCATGTTTAGGAACAAATTTGAGTTTTTATATGCATACTTGGCACTCATCATTAATTGGTTCCAGGAGGCACGATGAATACCAAAAATGATGGGTACCAAACAATTATTTTTTCCAATAAGGAATAATGTAGCCAAGAACGACAAGTTCTAGCTTGTGCATTGAGTACCAAACAAAAGGTAAGTACCAGGACAAAATTTTCACACCAAAATGTGCTCATTACCAAATTTGATGAGTTTCAAAGCAGCTAAATACCAAAGTTCTACTGTAGATAAAAATAAGTAAGGAATAATGTATTCTTTATTTATTTATTTTGATTTGTCAGTCGCTTACAAGATAATAGGTATAAGTATGTACGTAGTTATGAATACATGAAATGGGTACATATAAGAAAAATAAAAGAAGCAATAGGACAGGGACAGTAGGCATGACTGGTGTGCTTATGCACACCCCCTACAGACCTTTTAGGAAAGGAGTGAGGTCAAATAGTGGTTAGTTTGAGGTTAAAGTTTTTGTGGTTTGGGGAAGAAACCACAGAGTCAGGTAGAGTATTCCAGACATTGACCACTCCGTTGCTGAAGTCATATTTCCTGCAATCAAGTTTGGTGCGGTTAACCTTGAGTTTGTATCTATTGTGTGCTCTTGTGTTGTTATGGTTGAAGCTGAAGTATTAATTGACAGGTAGGACATTGCAATGTATGATTTTATATACCACACTTAGATCAGACCGAAGGCAGCGTAATTCAAGGTTTTCTAGTTCTAGAATTTCAAGTCTGGTTGCATAAGGTATTCTACAATGAGTAGAGGAGTGGAGAACTCTTCTTGTGAAATATTTCTGGACTTTCTCAACTGTGCTAATATCAGATACGTAATGCGGGTTCCAGACTGATGAGTTGCATTCGAGTATTGGTCTAGCAAATGTTTTGTATGCTCTAGTTAGTAGTATGATATTACCAGAGAAAAAGCTATGTAGGATTAGGTTAACAACTCTTAATGCCTTTTTGGCTATGTAGTTACAGTGGGCTCTAGCACTTAGGTCATTAGAGATGATTTTTCCAAGGTCCTTTACAGAGCTTGGATCATCAACAAGGTCTTGACTATTCAGCTTGTATTTTATTTTCTGATATTTTTTTGCCAATATGTAAGACAGAGCATTTATTTGTTGAGATGCAGAAAAAATGGACTTATCATATCCCATAGACTTGGAATGAGAAATCAAGAAGAATTCTCTAGAAAGATGTGATCAGAAGCACATAATACAGGTCTATTACAGTCATTTTTTTAGCAAGAGAATTAAACTTACTACGTTAAGAAAAAGTTATACCTTGTAGAACATGTTAGGCAAATTGAATATATTCCTTACATTGATTTTATATTTGACCTGTGGAACATGCAGTCAAAATATAAGATCAATATAAGGAATTTATTTAATTTGCTTAATATGTAGTAGTGAACTCAAGGAGCTATCAGAAAGGAGACGGGAGATTGAAAGACAAAAAAAAATCCCAAAATTTCAAGAAAAGATTCATGAGACTTTCAGAACAAGCTATTCTGATAGTAATAGCAAAAAGACAGAAGATGAAGGGTGTGTGATGAATGGAAATAGATTTAGAGTGTCAAGCATGAAAAGATCTGATAGTAAGGAAAAGAAAAATGAGAAAATGTTTAAGAAATTGAAAGAAATCCCAGAAAAATATATAGATAACAATATTCAAAAGTAATCACAGATGGGAACTGATGAGTTCTTAAAGAAAGATGGGAAAACCCCATTCGTGATCCTGTTTACAAATGGAGTTACAGGATGATTAAAAATAGAATTAAAGAGATTATTGAAATGGGAGAATATTCTCTGTGTGGTGCCTGCCCTTTAAAATGATATTCCCCATATTCAAATGGCTCTGACCCTGATTATGTTCGTGAAGCTGTTAAAGATTCTTGGTGTGGCACCAATTACAGAGAAGATGGTATGGACATGTCCAGAGAGCAGCATCTTCCACCACGGGCAAGACTGCCTACCAACTAGACATCGATGGCCAACGATCTCATAGGCATCCAAAACAGAGATGGCAACACCATCAAGAAAAACATGCAAGTTGTGCACCTGCGCCCTGGAGACACAGCTGACCATGCAAAATGATCCGAAAGGAGAGGAGGAGAAGGAAGAAGAAGAGGAGGAGGAGGAGGAAGAAGAGGAGGAGGAAGAAGAGGAAGAGGAGGAAGAAGAAGAGGAGGAGGAGGAAGAGGAGGAGGAGGAGAGGAGGAGGAAGAAGTGGAAGAGGAGGAAGAGGAGGAGGAGGGGA
>NW_020769384.1:917580-931441 GCF_900518735.1 Pseudonaja textilis
AACCAACAACGCATACACAAATGAAAGGAAAGAAAAAGAAAAAGAAAAAAAAGCGAAAAGAACGAAAAGAAGATAGACAGAAAGAATAGAAACCAGAGTCCTTCTTGTTAGGGATCTTTGGCAAACAAATTTCCAAAAAAGTGAAATACATAACAATGCACATCTTAACAGCAGCCAGACTAGCCTTCGCCCAATGTTGGAAACAACCCCAGGCGCCATCAGACGAAACAATCATCAAAAAAATCTCAAAGTGTGCAGAAATGGACAAACTAACTTTGGCACTAAAAAACAGAGATACCTCAATATATTACGATAGCTGGAACTGTTGGTACAATTGGATTGGCCGAAGATAAATTTTATACAATAAGGCAAAAGAGGACAGGATAGTAGATATATAGAATAGTAGATATATAGAAACATGTAAAGAATAGGTGTGTGTATAAGGCATAAATTAAGGGTTATGAAGAAAAGAAAAAGAGAGATCTTACAATGTGGAAAATGAGAATGTTTTTAATTGCTTTCTATTCTTTCAGTGTCTCATTTCTTTGTAGATGTGTTCAGTTACCTTTTTTTTTTTTAAAAAAAAGATGGTGCTAAAATATGAATGTGTGCTTGTTTATTTGCCTTTCTCCAAATGTGCGTTTGTCTGGCAGCATCTGCATGCATTTTTCTGCCCACTAAGTTTACAGATATATGGATTTCTGTGCACAGAGTTTTCTCCAGTGTATTTTTAATTAGCATTACTGGTGAAATACACTGCAACATTTGGAGAAATGTGAATTTCAGTAACTGGTAATGACAATTGAAAAATATGCAAGGGAGAAAGTTTGCCTTGCTAATATGAATTAAGTAGTTTTCTCTCCTTTGCTAGTGGTAAATAGGACACCAAATAGAAACTTGTCATTCCAGAATTTAAAAAAAAAAAAAACCTTCTCACTAATACAAAGGTCATCCTTTCTTTTTTCCAGCCTGAAGAATCAGTAGACAATCATCCAAGAATGAAGTTCAACCTCTAATACTTCTTCAAAAACCAGCCCTTGCACAGGGACAGGTGCTTTCTTGGACAATGAGCACTTCCTATGTGACATCATACATGTTTAGCTAATCTTTGCTTTGAGCAATGAATGGATTTTACTTTTTATTTTTATTTTGTGGTGAGTAAGAAGATTCAGATGGATTTTTTTATACCCTTTGGAGATAGAGTCTATATATTCGACATAAAATCAAGAGTATGTTTTAAAATGTAAGATATATCACCCATCTTCGGAGGCCAATGGAATAAAGTATTTTTCTTTTTTCATATTTATTCCCTGATTTATTCAGAGAGTATAAGATCCTATGAAATTATCTATAATTGTGATGTAAGTAACAAGTCTTCAAAAAAATAATAATAATAAACTTGATATCTTCACCATACTCCTGCATGAGTTTTGTCATCCAAACAGAGTGAGAGAGCAAGAAGGAAGAAAAACATTATTCCTGAGTAATATATAATTAATTACTTCTTCCAATGTTTGATTTCCAGTAAAGTTACTGAAAAGAAAGAAAACAAATAGGGCTGTTTGGTTATGCTTCCCTTAAGAGTGAATCAAAATAGTGAGTTACAATGGAGTCAAAGTGAAAAGGAATTTCAGGAAAACTTTAAACTATTTTTTAAAAAAATAATAGAACAATTCTCTGGTTTCCCCAACCCAAAACTGAACTTCTTGAGAGGGAATATTGAGTGTCCATTGCAGGGATGTCCTCAAAGGGATTTTTAAAAAGTGAAGATGGGAGCAACACACACACACAAACACACAAAGTTGGGTCTTTCATCACATGGTTAAAGCTACCAAGTTGGGTTTTTTTAAACCTTCCTGACCTTTTGGAGTAGAGTAGAGATAGAATAGAATGGAATGGAATGGAACGGAACGGAACAGAACAGAACAGAACAGAACAGAACAGAACAGAACAGAACAGAACAGAACAGAACAGTCCCTCCTCAGGCCAGATATCCTATACATTTCAGACAAATGGTTATCCAATCTCTTCTTAAAAACTTCCAGTGTTGGAGAATTCATAGCTTCTGGAGGCAAGTTGTTCCACTGATTAATTGTTCCGTCAGGAAATTCCTCCTTAGTTCTAGGTTGTTTCTCTCCTTGATTAGTTTCCGTCCGTTGCTTCTTGTCCTACCCTCAGGTACTCTGGAAAATAATTTGACTCCCTCCTCTCTGTGGCAGCCCCTGAGATATTGGACCACTGCTATCATGCCTTCTTTTCATTAATGGAAGAATGGAACGGAAGAACTGAATGGGCGACACTGTTGGAATCAAGCTGTCTTGCTTGAATGGTTGGAAGGAGAATTTGGTTGATGGGGAAGAGATCCAGTTGCCTTTTAGGAAAGCACCTTTGGGAATTGCTTTTGTCATCCAGGCTATCCCAAGATTGCTCCTCTTCAGAAGATGATTGTCTCAGAGTCTGTAGTAATAGTTTCTTAGCTTATGTAGATGTCAAGAGCTCTTTCAAGCAAGTCAACAGTAAGTAAAGGATTAATAGATTATCTGCCCCAGCTAATGCAAGGCTTCAGTTGAGATCATGGCAAGTTGGCCCAGCCAATAGCTTTCTGCAAGGTAACTTTTAAAGTTTTTCTAAGTACTTGTTCTGCCAAGACTTTGATTTCCACGTGAGTACTGATCCTTAGCTTGTTTTTTTAAAACTAATCCACCTTGCGTTAAAAAGTCGGCATGTTTTTATTTAAATTAAAAAATGTTAGTTTATCTTTCTGCCTATAGTAAGAACCCTGCTTACTATAATGACCAAGGCGATGACTGAAAATCTATTCAGAAAAATCTTCTGCTTTATTTGTTCTTTCGAAGAGCTGGCCTGCAAAGGTGCACTCTAATCTTGCTGTCACTGTTATTGATGACCGATCTTTTATTTATCTTGGCTGATCTTGCAGGGAAAAAAGACAAGCAGAAGGAAGCCACAGAACACCCTAAAGCTTTAAAGTCAATGGGCAAATTATGTCCATGTAGTCCCTGGGCGTTCTTACCATTTCCCCCCTTGGATCATTACATTCGCGTTTCAGAACTACCTGTATTATCCACCCTGTGTCAGAAGATCCATCCAATTAATCTTTGCCAACTTTGGGTCCTGAATATATATATATATATATATATATATATATGTATTATGAAGATAGATAGATAGATAGATAGATAGATAGATAGATAGATAGATAGATAATAGAGATGGAGATAGATAGAGATAGATAAAGATATGGTAGATATATAGATAAAGATAGATGATAGATAGATAGGTAGGTAGGTAGATAGATAGATGATAGAGATGGAGATAGATAGAGATAGATAAAGATAAAGATATGGAAGATATATAGATAAAGATAGATGATAGATAGATAGATAGATAGATAGATAGATAGATAGATAGAGATATGGAAGATAGAAAAAGATATAGATAGATAGATCAATTGATCGATAGATAGATAGGTAGGTAGGTAGATTGATTCTATCTATCTATCTATCTATCTATCTATCTATCTATCTATCTATCTATCTATCATAACGCAAGAGTCCAGGATGGTCATTGGTGCCTAACTAAAAGTGAAAACATTAAAAGATAACGG
Source organism: Pseudonaja textilis (assembly GCF_900518735.1). The sequence continues at coordinate 921,206 of NW_020769384.1, forward strand.
AAAATTTACACAGGCTAATTCATATGCGCAAATGCCGATATATTTTAAACCAGATTTTCTTCCTTGGCATGATGGACTAGGAAAAACGACTGGGATAAATAGAAAGGTAGATAGGCAGCCATAAGAGATCATGGGAAGTCACCGCTCTTCAAGAACATTCCCACTATCTCTTATTGGAGTGTGGAGATAAGTCAAAGTGGTGAGTGTGTAACTAAATAGTCCCCTAAGTTGTGCTTGATGCGATGGCCCCTGACTAAAACAATAGCCCTTCTTATTGCCATTAGTAAAAAAAGAACTACGTGATCATAGTCAATGAAAAAAATTCCACACTCTGCTCCTTTGTGAAGTTTTCTCTCTCCAATGATTAATTTCTCTTTAGTGACTATTTTAAGTCATTTGTCAGCTTCCTGCTGAATCCACTTAATTAGCAACTCCTGACCTTTAAAAAGCACATTCCATGAAATGCAATGATAAATGGGGGGAAAAAATCCAGTCTGAATAATTATTCAATTTCCAGAATAATTTGCTGGGCTGGCCCTCTCAATGTTCTAGCAGCTCAAACTTCCTTCAGAAATTATTTCTGGAATTTTTTCTTTCCTTTGGAAAAGGGACTGAGGTGGCTTTTTGACAACCTGGTGTTGCAGCATAAGCCAAGATAGGTGAATCAAAGAAGAATTTGAAAGAAAGAGACATATTTTATCGTAAAAGGCATTGCGTTCTGCCTTAGACTTCCAGAATCCGTTGCCCTCCAGAGGTGCTGGACTTCAACCTCCAGAATTTATAGCTGAATGGAAATCATGAGAGCTAAAATCAAACAATCTAGAAGGCAAATAAATGGAGAAGTTTTATGTAGAGATATGTGGAGTCCTTGCTGCGCTCTAAGATTGGATGTTTGCTTGCAGACTTTTCATTGACTTGGTAACATCATCAAAGCAAGTAGGTATGGATTTTCTCCAGTGGTGCGATTCAAAAATTTTTACTACCGGTTCTGTGGCCGTGGCTTGGTGGACGTGGCAGGGGAAGGATATTGCAAAATCCCCACTCCTTCTCTCCACTCCTGGGGGAAGGTTACACCAAAATCCCCATTCCCTCCCCACCCCAGTAACCTGCTTTCCAGCTCCGTTCTCCTGTTCAGGGCAACCAAAGAAGACCCAGTTGATCAGCTGGGACTCAATGGGAGGCAAAGAATAGATGGGGGTGGGGCCAGTCAGTGGTGGTATTGGCCAGTTTTCCAAACTACTCAAAATGTCCGCTACTGGTTCTCCAGAACTGGTCAGAATCTGTTGAATACTCCCTGGTTTGCGTCCTGTTTGTATATACTAGCTTGCCCTGCCCTTGTTGGTGTGTTTTCTCCTCACTAGTTCCTTGATTAGGGTATTGTTTTCTGATTCCTGCTTGCTTGTTTACCTGATGTTATTCCTTGCTTATCTGGGGGTTGGCTGCTGGAGGAGATGGGTTCTGGTATTGTTTCCTTCTTAATTTTTGTATTGTCTTGTTTAAATGTTATGTAAGTGTGGTTTATCTCTATGGGTCTATTAGTGGCTTGAGTTATCTAAATGCCAAACTTCCAGAATCCTCTAGCATTATTGGCTTGGTCTAAGATGCTCATTTGAAACTGAGGTTGAGTCTGTCCGTGTATTCTGAAATTAGCAAGGTGCCAGTGTGTTTCCTGAGGGCTAGTTGGTGCTCATAGGTGCATCCTACTAATCTTTGTCTCTCCCACGTATGTGGCTATTACAGTCCTTATACTATAGGTTGTAGATGGCACACGTTGTAGAGATCCTATTGGCATTGCCCTACAGGTTTAGTTTTGTTTGTGAGAAATCAGGTCATCTACATTATTTTACAATATTGTCCTATCGTCTATCATATTGTCTATAATGATATGTTACATACATATGATAGGACACGTGATAGCATAAGTTTATCGTATTTTCTATTATAGTCATATCGTATATTGCCATATCCCTCTTCTGAGGAAGATGAGCAGTTCAAAAAAATGTGAAAATAAATAAATAAACGCCAATCAACAGAGAAAGATGAAACCAAGGGGAGGTTCACCAGCTGAATACTGTCTTGAACTTCAGACATTTGAGATGTTTTCACTGTCAGCCAGTGAAAAAAATGTTCCAGAAAGCACTGTGAGTGATGGACTCTGAAAGAAGATTAAAGAAATTTCCCCGCTAAGGGTCAGTTAAACAGCTGCAGCCAGAGATTATGTCATCAGTCACTGGAGAACTGGTCTTGAAGGAAAAGTGGAATTAAATCTTGCTGCAGAAGATCAGCAGTGAGCAGCCCCATCCAGGGACAGCTTAAGAGGAGAAAGAGGAGAAAAGTCTAAGACGCAAGTTGAACAAATTTCAAGGGGAAAAGGACGGAAATCATTCAGAAGGCCAATAGGAAACAGTAAAGACATTAGTATCCATAACAAGCTGTAAGCACATCAGAATGGCAATAGCAATAGCGCTTAGACTTATATACTGCTTCACAGTGCTTTCCAGCCAGTGGCAGGATTAAATTTTTTTACTACTGATTCTGTGGGTGTGGCTTGGTGGGCATGGCAGGGGAAGGATACTGCAAAATCCCCATTCCCTCCCCACCTCACTAACCTGCTTTCCAGCTCCATTCTCCTGTGCAGGGCAACAAAAGAAGACCCAGTTGATCAGCTGGGACTCAATGGGAGGCAGAGAATAGATGGTGTGGGGGCTGTCAGAGATGATATTTGCTGGTTCTCCAAATTACTCAAAATTTCCACTACCGGTTCTGCAGAACCGGTCAGAACCGGCTGAATACCACCTCTGTTTCCAGCCCTCTCTAAGTGGTTTACAGAGTCAGCCTCTTGCCCCCAATAATCTGGGTCCTCATTTTACTGACCTTGGAGGGCTGGAAGGCTGAGTCAACCTCGAGCCTGGTGAGATTTAAGCCAAATTGCAGGCAGCTGGCAGTCAGCAGAAGTAGCCTGCAGTATTGCACTCTAATCACTGTGCCATTGTGGCTCATAATTCTGTATTTTGATGTCACTACTTGCATCATGAGATCATTATGAGCCATGGTGGCACAGTGGTTAGACCCTAACCCGAACCCTTTACACCCCCTAAGGGAACTAAGTCCAGCCCTCCTTGAAATCCATTGATTCTTATCTTCCGTCAATTTGCTTTGCCCATTAGTAGTTCAGATTCTTGTAGAGAGCTTAAGCTTGCAATAAATCTTTATACTCATTTGAATTGCCTGAATCTCCTGATTTCCCCGGCGCTTGACACTTGAAGAGGCACAACACAGAGGAATCTCTGGAACAACTGTCTCAAACCTGGGGTGTGGCACAAAGGCAACACAGTCAGATAATCAGTAGGAGCCCCTTTATTAGCTCCAACTTTGCCCCCAAATGTCCTGGTTACCTTCTGGCTGGAGAAAAACTCTCCCAGGAACAGCCTTTGGCTGCAGAGAATCAAGTCCAAAATGTGGTCAACAAAAACTGTAACTAGAAGTCCAATCAAGGCAAAAGGAGGTAATTAGTTTGGCAGAGCAGGAGCAAGAATTCCAGATGTGAAGGCATGGCAATAACTCAACATGGTTGGGAGGATGCCAGGAACACAGATAACCAGAGTCAACACAAGATAAACTCATGTTTGCTCCCAGCAGATGCCGCACTCAGCATGCATCTCTTTTAAACTCTTCCCAGCTATGGCTAATGAAGGGAATCAGGGCCCTTTCCTCCCCTGTAAGCCACTCAACCCGTGTTGCTCCCTTCTCCATTCCTCCCTGCAAGCCCTAGGATGAAGAGGGAGTGGGCCTGGGTCTTCCTCTGAACTCACTCTCCCTTGTCCTACCTCTCCCCTGCTCTGCCCAACCGGACTTTGGTCTTCCCCAGTTTCTTCCACAACCAACGGAGCCACACTCCCGCTTCCTGTCAGCTGTTTGTCTTCTTCCTCGGATTCAGACTTCATCCAACAGGGGCATGACAGCTACAGAGTATCTGGGGGATTATATGTATCCCTGTATCAGGGATTATATGTGAATCCAATATTTTGTGTTCAACAAAATTTAGAGGCTATGTTTGCATGACAACTTCAATTTGGTTAGAGTTAGTCTCAAAATTTTTCCATAGTTTAGTTCTGTGGTTAGTAATGCAAAGCCATATGCCGAGCTCAAATAGATTTTAGGTCGTATGAATCAATGTGCACATGAGCACTGCAATGAAAATGAAATTAGACTACAATTTGGCTTTGGAAATAGGATTCGGTTAAAAAAAAAAAGTCCACTGACATCTAAGGAGCAATAATCACGTTATATTTTAAATTGATATATTCAACACAGAGCCCACTATCATAAACTCAGCCTCAATTAAAGCTAATAAAGTCTTTTTAATTGGGTCATTAACAGGCAAATATGAAACTATGGTATTACTTTTTGAAATATAATTTCTATTAAGTATTTTGATTACAGTGGTATAAACTAATCCAAACTAAGAGAAAGAAAGTAGAATAGAAAAAGAAAGAAAAAAAGAATTTTCTCTTGGTTTATCATTTGTATTTCCCTTCTAATTTCTAAAATTTCAGCCAGCTTCTTTTATATATCCAGTTAGGTGACCTTTTTGAAATCATTCTCTTGGCGTCATTTGTAGTTCCATTTTTTTTTGTACTTTCTCTGTCTTGTCAGATAAAATGGCCTATTATCCAACTTACAGCTATTAGAGACCTTTCGAATGACAAGTCTAAAGTCTTCATCAAACTTGAGATTCTCTTCAACTCTGAACAAAAGAAAAAGTATTATTAATTTAAGAACTTAAAAAGACTTCGAAATAAACAGCCAAAAGCTAGCAAAGGTTTTGATTTAAGAAAAGTTGTAAGATTAAGTGTTCCGATAATTTTGGAATATTGAATTTTGATGATGGCGCCAGTGTCTCAGCTCTTGTCATTATTAATTTTGACAAGCAAAATTAATCAGGAATACAGATTCACTTAACAACTATGTTACTAACTTAACAATTGCTGTCATTCCTTTAACAACTGTGGCAAGAAAGATTGCAATATGGGACAAAACTCATTTAACAACTATCTTGTTTAGCCAAAGAAATGTTGGGCTTAATTGTAATTGTAAGTTGAGAACTACCTATAGCAGTGGCCTCCAACCTTTTTTGTGCCACGGCCCAGTACCGGCATCACAAAATGATCCGCGGCCCGGTACCGGCATCAGCACGCATGACAAGGCAAGGCAAGCCGAGCAACCGGCCAGCCAGCCGTCCCCCGCTTCTCCCCGCCACCTTCAACTCCTCCTTTGTACCTTTGTCGATGGGCTTCGCTTCGGGACAGCTTCGGGACGGTCGCTCGGCTCGCCTTGCCTTGGGTGCTGAAAGAATCCTCGTGCCTTAGTTTCGTTCAAAGCCCCCCCCCTCTTTTGATGAAACTAAGGTGCGAGGATTTCTTCAGGACCCAAACGCCGTTTTCCAACCGGAAAAGCTCACCCGGAAGCACTTTCTCGTCAAACAAGATGGCAGCGCCCAGCAAACCGGCGGCCCAGTAGGAAATGTTCCACGAACCAGTACTGGTCCATGGCCCAGTGGTTGGGGACCCCTGACCTATAGTACAAATCACCATGTTATTTGGGTTTCCTCCTTTTATTAGACAGACTATAGAATAACAGAAGAGACCTTGGAGCAGGAGAGTCTACAACATTCCAGACAGACAGTTTAATGAGATTATTTAAAGCAATTTTAAGCTTTGCTGGTTGCAGAATTCTGGGAGTTGAAGTCCACAGGTCTTAAAGTTGCCAAGGTCGGAGACCCCTGATTTAAACAACTATAACAGATAGCATGAAAAAAGTAGAATACAGATGAATAATGACCACGGTTACCACAATATCAACCACTAAATGACATTAAAAGCTTTAATAAATCCAGTTTATAGAACTATTTTGATTTAGGTATCGTATAAAATGTAAATATAGTTACCATGCATAGGTAAATCCAAATTTTGGATGGGATGCCAATCCATGTGATAAATTATGATTTTAGAATGGTTTCCAGTTTTATCTGAACTTCACGTTGGATTCAATTTATGATAGAAAGTTGTTCTAAGCATCAAAGCAAATTTCATAGATCATACCCATTCCTCCATTGAAGGATCAGACCACAATCCTGAAAGAAGCAGATCTGCACTGGAGAGCTAATTTGATATTCTTTGAAGAAACTTATGGGTGAGCCTAGTTTAGCAGAAGAAGGAAAGATGAGGTCCCTGTTTCCAGGGGAGTCTTTGTGTAGGTGGTTACAATGAACTCCACCATCTACAAGGGCAGCTGCTCAGACGATGAGAAGGTTAGGGAGAAACTTTTGGCCAGTGTTAGAGTCTGGGGAAGGCTCTGATGGATGGCTCTGTGTTGGACGCAGAGATAGAGCCGGGTCTGCCTGACATTTCCCAGCCACTGGAGAGGCAGCTGCCTTCAGAGACTGAGACGAGTGGGGAGGAAGAACAGCTGGGGCCTGTTCCAGATGCACGTATGCGCAGAGCTGTTAGAGGAAGAATGGAGGTCTTTCTAAAGATTTGGCTGACTGTGTTTCAGCCACAGAGATTGCTTTCCAGAACTTAATTTTCAGCCTTTCAGCTGGGAACTCATGGCCTTGCAATTATCACAAGGAACTGATAAAGTCATTAACTCTTTGAAGGACCATAGCCTGGACTTTTTGTTGGGTGAATGCCATTCATTCCCAAGAGGTAAATAAAAAGAGGTGGGTTTTTTTTGTGATAAGGAGTCTGCTTTTTATTTCTGCTAAGGCTGGATCAGAACACTGCTCTCTAATCAACTTTCATTAGGAGCATATAGATTTTTACCCAAAGCTTTTCCCAAATAGGTGTTTAATCAATTGTCTGAAGCTTTCATTTGCATCTTAATAAAGTTGCAATCCTGTCAACAGACAATCAAAGGCAGGTGCTGGGAATTCCACTCTATTTTCTGTTTACCAGGAAGACAAAAGAAAAAGAGTTTAAGCTCTACTAGTCAAATGCAATTTTGGAAAGCACCGGAAACTCTGCGGGCTCATCCCGGGAAAGGATCTTAAAAGATGTGACAACAATGAAATGCAGTTGTGTTTTATTAAAATTCAACAGCAGACAATATCATTTAGGTCTGTACAAAGTGTTTGAGCTTAGCATCCCCATGATGCTGCTTTGCAAAACACGGACTCTCCCTACCTCTAAGAGAGAGTCGAAGTGACAGGGTTGCTTAGTTCTGCTTCACCCACCCTCTTCCACACTCACAGCTTCCTCCAATATTTGCAACACTCAGCAGAGACATGTTGCATGCCTAGAGGCCTCCTCTCTTGGCTTTTGCAAGTGGAGAAGGGAATTGTGGGAAGCGGGGAAGAAGAAGAAAGTGACAGGGAAGGACGAAAAATTATTTTCTAGTATCTTAGAATTTTAGGCCATCAAAGCCAGCCATCAAATCAATGTTCCTATTGGGGATCTTACTGAAACTTACAATAAAGAGAAAGTATATTTGATTGTTCATGTATTAACTGCAGCTAGAATTGTATTTGCTCAAACTTGGAAAAATGAAGAGAATCCTACTGATGGAACTGTGACTAGAAAAATATTAGAATGTGCAGAAATGAATAGATGAATACTTGCAATGAAAGAGAAGGAGCAAACTGAATGTTTTAAGATATGGGAACTGTTTTATCGATGGCTAGAGAAAAAAATATGAAAGCTAGAAATAGCTAACAGATTAGTAAAATGTAGAAAATAGGTTTATAGAATTAAGCATGTTAAGAAGAGGAGTGTTATAGTAATAGAGATATTATGTATATAAATAAGATAAGAATAGAGAATTGATACCAAAGTAATGAACACGGATGTAAATTTTTATTTTTATTGCACAAGATAGTTGTACCCATGTGACACACAGTTAAATGGAAAATGAATTGTATGTACTTTAAATAAAAATTACCAAAAAAAATCAATATATGTGTGTATTTGTGCACTTTTGAGTTAGCTTTGATTTCTGACAATTATTTGGACAAGTCCCTGCAGTTTTCTTGACAAGATTTTGCAAGGGTTTTTTTTTCTTTGCCAAATGGACTTCTTTTTCCTATGGCCCAACTTGTGGTGGTCAATTCCCTTTGGCCAATTCGCCACAGGAAAATTCGCTTGCACGACAAGACACCAATATGAAAGAAATATTGGAATGGTATAATCAAAGAGAGGATCCAAAGGAGGGACACGTTACCATTTCATGATATATTTGTCATTTCATTTTTGAAAGAAATGGTATAATGGTATAATCAAAGAAAGGATCCATAGGAGGGACACATTACCGTTTCCATTTCATGATATCTTTCATGATATATTTGTCATTTCATTTTCAAAGTTCAGACCTTTATTGTCAATGCACAATAAAGGTTGACAATAAAGGTTTGAACTTTGAAAACGAAATGACAAATATTAAAATATTTTTTAAAAAATAATTTTAAATAATTAAATTGAATTGTTGAATTGTCTCACAGCGAGTTGTCCTGTGGCAAGTTGGCAATGGCAGGTTGTCCTGTGGTGTGTTGATTGTGGTGAGTTGGCCATGGTGAGTTGACCGTGATGATTGGGCGAATTGTCATAGATCTTACCCAGCTGTCTTCAAACTTAAGGAAGGGCTAGAAACCTCCAATTTCTACCCTGATGAAGGCATCACAAGACCAAATTGGTTCGCTGCTCTAGGAAAAAAAATCAAAATTAAAACATCCTATATGACCAACCACAACTTCCAACCTCCAATTTAACTCATCCAGTCAAATTGGTTTCATTGTCGAACCAATGTAGAGTTAGTAGAAAGGTTTATTTTTCTAACATTCGATTAGAATCTACTTAAATCTAATTTTGTTTTTTTGGTTCTACATTCTGGAACAAAGAAATCAGATTTTGACTATCTAAGTAGATCCTGGAGCCAATTTAAGTTTCCATTCCAAATTGTGGAATGAATGCTATTAAATGAGTGAAGTTTGCTAAGCCTTCATCCTTCCTAGTAAGGATAATAAAATAACAGGAAGGGAACTTGGAGGTCCTCTAGTCCAACCCTTTGCTTAAGCAGTAGAGATTATACCATTCCAGACAAATGGTTGTCCAGTCTCTTCTTAAAAACCTTCAGTGATGGACTGCCCACAATTTGGAGACAAGCCAGTCCACTGGTTAATTTCTCCTTAAGTTTTAGATTGGACCTCTCTTTAATAATCTTTCACCCATTACTTCTTGACCTGCCTTCAGGTGCTTTGGAGAATATGTTGCGTCCCTCTTCTCTGTGACAGCCCCTGTACTAGAAAACTGCTGCCACATCACCCCTAGTGCTTCTCCTGGTTCCCTTAGATCAGGGGTCTTCAAGCTTGACAGCTTTAAGAGTTGTGGGCTTCAACTCCCAGAATTCTTCCTCCAGTTATGTTAGCTCAGGAATTGTGGGAGTTGTAGTCCACAAGTCTTAAACTTGGCAAGTTTGAAGACCCTTGCCTTAAATGTACCCAGTTCCTGCAACCATTTATTTATGCTTTAGCCTCCAGCCCCCTTAATTATCTTTGTTGCTGTTCTTCTTTATTACTTCTTTATTCCTTTATTCATATAAGTTAAACTTTCTTTTGTTCTGTGGAAATCCGGAGCTGTATTTTTGATCTGAAAACAACAACAACAACCATCCAGCCAGAAATTCAACACATTGGACAACAGTGTCTAAAAGCAAAAAAGTAAAATTGGAGCAGTTTATTCGGGACCTCCAATGGGATTTTTTATTGCAAGGTTTTTAATTTTTTTTAAAAAAGCTCCATCTTCCAAGTTTTCAGGCATACAAAGACCTACTTCTGCCTTTATTAAAAATGTAGGCGCACATTTGCACGAGTAGATGTCTGCCCCCACAAAACAGTCAGCAAACTTGATTGTATTGAGAATAAAGTTCATTCCCTAACGTTTCATCATGTTGAAGGAACAAAGAGATATTCTGCTTTGATAAACTGCCTGATCCAAAGCTCACCAGAAATATTTCAGTCCCAAAGTGACCAGAATTCCTCATGATTCATGTTTCCGAATGCATTTGAAAATGGGAGCAGGGGATGGGGGGAGGAGAGAGAGAGAGAAGGAGGAGGAAAGGGAGGGAGGGAGGGAGGGAGGGAGGGATGAAGGAAGGAAGGACGGAGGGAGGGAGGGAAGGAAGGAAAGAAGGGAGGGATGAAGGAAGGAAGGAAGGAAGGAAGGAAGGAAGGAAGGAAGGAAGGAA
>NW_020769384.1:931451-965120 GCF_900518735.1 Pseudonaja textilis
GAAGGAAGGAAGGAAGGAAGGAAGGAAGGAAGGAAGGAAGGAAGGAATAGCAATAGCAATAGCACAGATTTATATATATAGCTCCATAGTGCTTTCCAGCCCTCTCTCAGCGGTTTACAGAGTCAGCCTCTTGCCCCCAACAATTTGGGTCCTCATTTCACTCACCTTGGAAGGATGGAAGGCTGAGTCAACCATGAGCTGGTCAGGATCAAACTGTTGGCAGTGGGCAGAGTTAGCCTGCAATACTGCATTCTAAGCTCTGCCATCACCACGATTCTAGGATCTGGGAAAGAAGGAAAGAAGGTAACAGATAACAGATCATCAGAGTTGGAAGGGACCTTATAGGTCATCTAGTCCAACCCCGCCTGCCCAAGCAGGAGACCCGACACCATTTCTGACAAATGGCAGTCCATTCTCTTCTTGAAGAAAGGAAGGGAGGGAGGGAGGGAAGGAAGGAAAGAAGGTAGGAAAGAAGGAAGGAAGGAAGGAAGGAAGGAAGGAAGGAAGGAAGGAAGGAAGGAAGGAAGATCCCTGTTTATCCCAGTTTGATTTTTGAACTTAACTTTATTAAGGATAGTTCTCATTGCCACTTAAAGGGGAAAAATGAAAGGCATATTAGTGTATCTATCATGACACTGTCTGATTCCCACTGTCTGGAACTAGCAGTGTTCTCCCCTAACACCAGTTATACTGCAGTGCTTTGATTATGAGCCAGATAAGCATCTGCTCTGACTCACTTCTCTCACAGCCTGTTTCACACAACCACCTCCATCTTGGTAGCAGCTGTGCAGAGGACTGTCACAAGGCATATCTGAGAGGAACCAACTTTTGCAAACAATTGTGCTGAGGTATTTAAAAGGCAGCACAGAAGCAATGTTCATGGCCAACCCTGACCCACATTCTAACTTTCTCTTCCTTTCTTTAACTCTTCCTCAGTTTCCTCCCAAGGCGATCACGGAACATTCATCTTAGGGGAAAGAGGAGATTGCAAGTGCTGAAAAGCTGCTTTGCTCCTTCTTAGGGGCCCTGCTGGTAGGGTAGATATGTGTGAATCAGGGTAAACCTAACCCATTATACTCTTTTCTTGCAGAGTAAGGACTTCTGTGCTGAAGATTAATATTATAATAGCCAGAAATTAAAATTGAAGTTGAAAGTCAAAGAAGATTCAATATATTATAGAGCCTAGGATGTCTGGTATGAGTGGTTTAGAAATAAAAAGAAAATAAAATGGCAATTAGGAAAAGAATGAGGAAGTATGTAAATATGTAACGTATAAATATGTATACAAGTTATAGAAAAGATTGAAGTGTAAGATGAAATATATTGATTTGTAACAAGAGTAAGATGTAATGGTAATGGAATAAGTAATCATATATCGAAAAACGTAAGGAAATGTAAAAGATGTCTTGATGTTGATAACAATGCATATAGTTTTATTTTATGTTTTTAAACTTTGGAGAATTAATAAAACATTTTTTAAAAAAGAAATATATTCATTGGATTACGGGGCACTCAGCCACTTTATACCTTTTCAGTAATATATATCACCTATCTTCTGCCTTTATTGGAGTGTTTCTCAACTTTTAAGAGGGGTGGCCTTCAACTCCCAGAATTCACTTCTCCATGGCTGGCTGGGGGATTCTGGGAGTTGAAGTCCACCCATCTTAAAATTGCCAAGACTGGACACCCCTACACTACACTACACTACCTTGTTCTATAGTGTAGGGCTTTCTAGAGTGATCGTATGTGTAACACCCACAGAAAGGGTGGGGTGATGAAACCTTCACTGTAAAACCATGACGCTAAATCTGCCCCTTATATACAGGTAGTCCTTGACTTACGGCTGCAATGGAGCCTGCCCATTATGGTCACAAATCGTGACTGTCACGAAGCAGGTTATCAATGACTGACCTGATCTTACAAAAAAAAATTGTGCTGGTCTTTAAGTAAATCACCTGTTGTAGCCTGTCGGTTGCTGGCCCCTCCAGGAGTCAAATCCGAGGAGGAGGAGGGGGAGGAGGAAGAGGAGGAGGAGGAGGAGGAAGAGGAGGAGGAGGAGGAGGAGGAGGCATGGGAGTTAGGGTCAGCATCAAGGCAACAGGAGAGTTCTGAGTGGAAAGAGCTGTCAGAGAGAGAGAAAGAGGTGGAGGCTGAGCCATCCGCCAGCCCTCAGATGGAGAAGCAATAATCCCCAAGTCTGTGTCAGGGTTCTGGCGGAAGCCCTACTTAATTCATGAGCCTTGAGCCAAGTTTTAAAAGAAATCAAATTATTTATTAGAAGCAACATGTCAGCACTTTTCCCAAGTGCAGTTGGCTCTGCCCTATGTAATTTGCTGCCCACCTATGGCCCTGTTTCCCTGCTCCTCCCAGGGTGTGTCATAAATCACATTCTCCAACGAAATGCTGTAGAAAACATGCCTCTCTGGCTGGCTCTGGTAACCTAAGATACACTCTGAAGAAAGAGATGTGTGGAATGTGCTTCTGATCATGACAACCCAATTGTGCCCATCAAATCTCCTCCCACTCCTTCTTATGGCAACTCGAGAGCAAGCCAGGGATGCTTTATGAGTTGACCATCTGGACTTGGCTGATGAGGAAGAGGAGGAACAGTTCAGTGTTTCACACATGGATGCGCAGAAGGCAGAGGAGAGGAGAGCAGTGGAAATCTATGGGCTGGTCCTTTGGATGGAAGAGCCACCACTGCCCTAGTTCTGGGAATAAAAAGCAGGGGGCAGAAATGAACCATTCATCTCCCGGACAGATGGACTTGTTAACCTGCATTGAGAGGGAAACTTTTGCCAGGGCTGCCAGCACTCCAAAATAAAGGAATCTTTGAGTTAACTTCGGAGGGTTTGTCATATTTGGGGAGCTGGGTTAGAACATCCCCATGTTTGTTAAGTGAATCCACAGTCATTGAGCGAGTGTATTCGCTATGGGGCATTGTTGTCAGAAACCAGGAGATTGCTTTTCAGCAAAAAAATATTGTAAATTGCAGTCATGTGACCACTGGATAATGCAACAGCCATACATATATATACATGACTGGGAACGGTTGGAATCATGTCCCTTTCAGTAGGTCCATCTTAACTTCAACCTGTTGTAAGTTGACAACTACCTGTATTTGCATGTGACGTTCCAATGCCAGGACGTAAAAGCAGAGTTTGTCTAATGATGTCAGGAAGCACATTCCCTATTTTTTTTTTCCATCACAAGGAAAATATCATCAAGGCTTCCCTTAACAACCCAACTCTACTTTTTTCCGGTAGTGAACCAGTGATTTAGTTTTTAGGCAGTTAATCTCTACCAGTTATTTTCCACTGACACTTTGGAAAAAGAGGAAGAGGAGGGAAAAAATACAGGCTTATGTAATGTGTAATTATATGTATAGAAGTAAGTGCTGTAATAGAAATGGTAATTTAAAATCTGGGGAAGGCAATGACTATTCATTTTCCTGAACGTTTGGGCTCTCTGCCTTTTGACGGCTGATTGACGTTTTCAAGGTCCAACTCTCCTTTCTTGAAGTGTCTTGATCTTTAGAGCAAATTGAGACAGTTGGAACAGAGAATGAAATTAAAGTTGGATATTCATTCATTCATTAGAGCAGTGCGGTGACCTAGAGATGAAGCTCTTGCCTCACAATCAGGAGGCTGTGAGTTCGATCCTAGGTAGAGGCAGATATTTCTCTCTCTCTGGGCACAATGAGAATGTATCTGCTGGACAAAACTCTGCATTGGTGACAGGAATGGCATCCAGCCAGTAAACACTCAGCTCCATTCAGTTGCCCAGACTCCACCCCGCAAGGGATTATGGGGTCATTAAAAGATGATGATGATGATCATTCATTCATTCATTCACTCATTCACTCACTCATTTATACATTTGCCTATCTCTTTCATTCAATATATATGCCTGCCCAGTGTTCGGATTCAAATCATTGAAAACTGGTTCTCTGCCCTAATGACCATTTTAAGTATTTTAAAAAATAATATACCAAAAGGTAGTTTAGTATTAATTCTTTTCATTTAGTACTTAAATAACAACAATAAAAGAGGGGCACAAAACTAGATTATGTTATAAGAAAGAGTTTTAAACTATTAAGGAAAAATATTGAATAATACCTGACAAAAAAACCCCCAATAAAGATATTTCCATATTGCTTCTTGATTGGCCTCCTCACTTGCAATTTTCTTCGCTTTTATCCGAGCATCATCAGCTGTGTGATTCATCCTTAACCATCTTTTCATTGTAGGAGTTGGATCCCATTCCTTTGGAGGAAGGGTGCTAAATTCAATTTCATTGAGGGCCGCCTCAGGGTTGTGTTTGACCTCAGGGACTGGGGTGAGTGTGGCCAGGGGGCACGTCACTCATATCGGGGGCTCCCAAGCTCCGTTTTCAGCTGTGATGGCCTCCTGAAAATGTCTGCCGGTGAAAACGGAGCACAGGAAGGCCACGTGAGGCCCGTCATAGCTCTGTTTCTGCTGGTAGAGTCACTGAAGCAGAGGGGGTATTCAACCTGTTCTGGACGGTTCTGGAGAACCGGTAGCTGAAATTTTGAGTAGTTCGGAGAACCGGGAAATCCCGCCTGTGACCGGCCCTGCCCCCATCTCTTCTCTGCATCCCGAGTCCCAGCTGATCAGCTGGGTCTTCTTTGGTTGCCCTGCACAGGAGAACGGAGCTGGAAAGCGGGTTAGTGGGGTGGGAATGGAGATGTTACAGTATCCTTCCCCTGCCATGCCCACCACGCCACATCCCGCCCATCAAGCCACGCTCACAGAACCGGTAGTAAAAAAAACATTGAATACCACTCTTGCTGACCAGCCCTTCTTTGTTTCCAGGGTAGCCCTGCAGGCCAGATCTAAGCCCTCCACGGGTCTGATCTGGCCTGGGCGTTGAGTTCTACACCCCTTCTTTAGAGGTAGACCGATTAGACTAACAGTCATTGGGTTTGATATAATTAGGAATCGTTAGATGACTTCTCTTCTTTGAACATATTATGTTCATCTTTGAAAAAGCCTGCCCATCTCTAGCACACGATGGTGGAGAATAGGACCAAAATAAAAGCATCATAGCCGAACAATAAATGACAAGTACAGAAGCTGTGGTAAAGCCAACACCACCCAAAAAGCAAGATGCAGGATCCAGACTCAGCAACAAAACCAGGTTTTTCAGACCTTCCAAAAAACCTGCAGCATCAGGCCAAGCTAGTGATGGGATTCAAAAAAATTTACTGCTGGTTCTGTGGGTATGACTTGGTGGGAATGGCAGGGGAAGGATATTGTAAAATCTCCATTCCCTCCCCATTCCTGGGGGGAAGGTTACTGCAAAATCCCTTTCCGTCCCCACCCCGCTAACCTGCTTTCTAGCACCTTTCTCCTATGCAGGGCAACCAAAGAAGACCCAACCAATCAGCTGGGACTCAATGGGAGGCGGGGAATAGATGGGGGCGGGGCCAGTCAGAGGTGGGATTTGCCGGTTCTCTGAACTACTCAAAATTTCTGCTACTGGTTCTCCAGAACCGGTCAGAACCTGCTGAACACCACCTCTGAAGCCAAGTCTGATCTCTAGGGCAGCAATGCTGCAGAGGTTGGCTGCCATAACCGGAAAGGTTCTTCTCTGAGTACCTGCAGATGACACTGCCTAATGGACAGGACCTGGAGCATGCCTCATAGAACAGGTAGACACAATCAGAGGGACAATCCCTGGTTGTGTCTACCTGGGTCCCAGTCCATCTTATAAACCATATTTTTAAGGTATCTCTCTCGCTGTACAGGAGGAATGTTTGTTCTCCTTCGATCCATAAGCACATGGGAGATCAGTGAGGGCAGAAAAAAATCCATCTTTCTATATTCCTTTCGCCCTTTTTTAATATATATATATATATATATTTCAAGATTTTGCTTTCAGGGGATTATCTATATTGAGCAGTCCTATTGCAGTCAACAGCTGCCATTTCTGCAGCTTATTAAATCTGACCTTTTGGGCGGGCAATCAATCATGACAGCATTATTTGCTTCTTGAATACATCATTTATCCCTATGATAATGAATGTTCTGGGCTCACAAAATTTAAGCAATTGACATAAACCAATGAAGCTCTGAAACACACACACGCTTCTTTTCACTAATTTATGCTAATGCATATTTTATTTGCAAGCCTCAGCGTGAACAGATCACCAGATGAAGATGGAGATAGATCAAATTTCAGTATTCTTTTGGCCTCCCGTTACATCTGCTGGATGTTGGACAGCAAGTGCTCCGAATGATGAAATAATTTACATCTCCCTGTGTTGATTTTTCAGAATGGAAGCCAACGTCAAGGCACTAAGATATGTTAACCGCATATTTCCCAGTAATTACCTTGTTTACACATAGCCTGGCTTAATGCATTAGAGGTGCTTACTTGGCCAGGTATCTTATGCTTCCAACATGCTTCTGTGCAACATAAATAAGTTACCAATAAATGAGAAGATTGGTAGCTCAGGGTTGAAATGAGGGCTCCTTGGTGCTCTCTGAGCCTGCTTCCTTTCTTGCAGATGATTCATTATCCAACTAGGTAACATCATCAGAGCTAGAAGGGAATTAAGTTTGCAGAGTGCAGGGAAAGGAGGAGGATAACAATTGTGGTGTCCTTGGTGCTTCCTGAGTTTGGATGTTTTCTTGCAGACATTTCATGACCCAACTAAACAACTTTCCCCGTTGATTTTGCTTGTTGGAAACCTTCATATCCTGGGACGCTACCACCCAAAGAAATTGTCTGCTATAACATCTTGCCTGTCAATGACTTCTCCAGCTCCAATCACAATAATCCACGGGCAAATAACCGATACAGACTCAAGGTAAACCGCTCCAAGCTCGATTGCAGAAAATACAACATCAGCTACAGAGTGGTTCAATGCCTGGAATGTTCTACTCAACGCCATTGTTACAATCTCAACCCCTCACAGCTTCAACCTCAAAGAGTCTACCGTGGACTTCACCCCATTCCTAAGAGATCCTTAAAGGGGCATGCATAAGTGCACCTGCGTGCCTACCGTCCCTCTTTTACTGTCCCCATTTATCTGTATTTACTTCCCTTGTTCTTGTTTAGGTTCATACTTATACTTGTTATCTTGTACATGTTTGACAAATATATAAATAAACAAATAAACAAACCATCATAAGAACATGCCAGTTTCAAATGCCAGAATTTTGCTCGTGTGGAATGCTGCAACAGTCATTAAATGCAAGGAATGGTTCCAAGACACTTTTTTTTACCCGCCGTTGTAACTTGCTCAACAAATAGTTGTAAGTTGAGGATAACTTGTTTTGCAATACTCACTGCTGAGGAAAATTCTGTCTCTTGTGAAATTAATCTTTCTTTGGAGCAATCTGAAGAAATCATCCACCCAATTTCTCTATCCTGGATGGAGAGTTCTGAAAGCTTATTGGTACCCAGATCTGGAGGAGGCATTTTTAATTGCGCATTTTTATTCTTTTCCGTGTTTAATTGTTTCAATATTTTTAAGATGCTTTTCCTACTGAAATTTACGCATGAATTAATTTTGGTCGCCTCCTTCCTCAGACCAAATGTTTCCCCAATGACTGCCAAACACATCATAACCCTTTTTCAAACAATTGGAAGTAGGAAGACTCCAGCAGAACATTAGTAAGAAAGCAATTCCAACCGTCACTAGATAGCGGGGCTAATATTAAAAAGCATTACCACAGTTTCCATTAATGTGACAATAAAAAGGGTGAGACAATAAACATCTTCACTTGGCTATAAAGAAATGAAGCAGTAGGTACCCAATGAACCCTTTAGTACAAGATGTTGCCAGAACCCAGGGCCCCTCTGAAAAGGTCCATAGTGGACTTTCCACTGAGCTTTGCCTCCAAACTTACTACTTACTGTTGATCTCTGGAGCAGCAGAAGTCTATCAGAGGAAACTGTCTTCCTTCAATGATAAGAGTCTTCCAATATTTGAGGAGCTATCACAGAGAAAAAGTGTTCAGCTTATTCTCCAAAGCACCTGAGGGAAGGTCAAGAAGTAATGGGTGGAAGTCTGTGGAGATACTCCATAGATTCATCCAGGTCACGGTTGTCCCAAGGGTGCTTTTTCAAGAGGCAACTGGACTCTCTGGTTTTTCTTTGAAGACATTTCACTTCTCATCCAAGAAGCTTCTTCAGCTCTGAAGAAGTTCTTCAATTCTTAGAGCTGAAGGAGCTTCTTGGATGAGAAGCGAAACGTCTTCAAAGACAAACCAGAGAGTCCAGTTGCCTCTTGAAAAAACACCTTTGGGGTAATGGATGGAAGATCATTGAAGAGAGATCCATCCTAAATTTACTGACAGTTCAATCAATTTAAACTCTTCCCAGCGGTGGCTAATGAAGGGAATCAGGGCCCTCTCCTCCCCCATAAGCCACACAACCCACGTTGCTCTCTTCTCTGTTCCTCCCTGCATCCTCTAGGATGAAGAGGAGGTGAGCCTGGGTCTTCCTCTGAACTCCCTCTCCCTTGTTCTACCTCTCTCCTGCTCTGCCCAGCCAGACTTTGCCCTTCCCCAGTTTCCTCCACAGCCAATGGAGCGACACTCCTGCTTCCTGTCAGCTGTTCATCTTCATCCTCAGATTCAGACTCCGACAGGGGCATGACACCTACCTTCAAACTCTGTTATTGGGTTATAAATCGGGCCTCTTCAGTCTGGAGAGCTTGGGCAGATGGGCTGGAGGAAATGGTATAAAAATAGAGCAATAGATCAACAACAAACAATGTAGCTTCCCCCTTTCTACACTCATATTTATAGAGGGAAGGAAACACCAGTTGGCAGTACTAAAAAATCTACCAGACCTAAGCTGAAAGATACTGACAACCAGTGGAGGATAGCAGAGAGACAGAAGACATTCTCTCTCTTTCCTGCCATCAAATGATCGTCTGGATTTTTGCTGCTACATCTGTTAGCCCTACCACACACACACACACCCAAAAAAGACGGTAATATTTCAATGAATGTGAGCCAAGTTGGCCCATGAAGCGGGGAACATCAAGCAAGATTACACGGTTAACAAACTCAAATGCCTTGGAGGAAATGCCACAGCATTGACAAACATGTCACATTCCCAAGATTTTGCTAATAACTCCAAGCAAGCTAATTGGCTTGATTCAATTGCATAATTGCCTGCTGACTTTCAGCCACGACTTTTGAAAGACTTACAAAAACTGACCTGATTTCACAGGGTTTGAAGTTAGTAATTATTTTGCACAAATCTATCAAAATATTGTGCTTGGTGCTCATTTGGCGCTAAATGTATCTGCCTTCTGTTTTGGCACGGGTGTATTTGCTCTTGCGGTTCTTTTGTCCAGCTCTGTTCAGTTCCTCGTTCTTAGGTATTGCAGATACCTAAGATAAACCTTGGCTTAACTACAGTTTTAATGACTATTCGAAGTTATGACACTGAAAAAAAAAATGACTTGTGATCGTTCTTCACACTTACGGCCATTACAGAAAAAGTGTCAAACTCTATTTCATTGAGGGCTGCATCAGGGTTGTGTTTGACCTGGGGGGGGCAGGGTGTGTGTATATGTGTGTGTGTAGGGTGAGGGTGGGCACGGCCAGCTCAACGTCACTCGTGTCAGGTGCGCATATGGTGGCACAAATGCTCTACCAATGAAAATGGGCTCCCGACAATGGTGGGATTCAATTTTTTTTTACTACCAGTTCTGTGGGTGTGGCTTGGTGGGTGTGGCAGGGGAAGGATAGTGTAAAATCTCCAGTCAGAGGGAGTATTTGCAAGTTCTCTGAACTACTCAAAATTTCTGCTACCGGTTCTCCAGAACTGGACAAAACCTGCTGAATACCCCCTCTGGCTCCAGAGCTCCGTTTTCAGCTGTGACGGCCTCCTGCAACCCTATGCCAGTGAAAATGGAACTCTGTTTTTGCTGGCAGAGGCACCACGGATCAGCCCTTCGCTGTTCCCAGGGCGCTCCATGGGCCAGATCTAAGCTGCATGCGAACTGGATCCAGCCGGAGGGCCTTGAGTTTGACACCCCTGTGTCAACCTTGGAAGCCATTTTTTACTTGGAAGCTTCGAGGCTGCCACATTCAGTGCCTGGGAATTTGGGAGGGGGCAATTTCATAGTGAGGTAGAAGATTAGACGCAATGACATTCTTTCTCAAAGAGTCAAGGACATGTCGCTCTGCACCTGAAGGGGAGTGAATGGAGGGACGTCTCCAGTTGGAAAAGAAGGTTTGATTGGGCCTTGTGATGGACTGATGGATGCAGGGGATGGATCTTTGAATTTCTCTTTTGGGAAGTGAAAACCCAGAACTCTCTGTCATGCTCTTGGTAGAGTCGGACTCTGAGGGAGAGGAGGAACAGCCGACAGGGAGTGGAGATGTGGCTCTGGAGGTTGTGGAGGAGGCTGGGGAAGGGCAGAGGCCGGCTGGGCAGTCAGAGGAAGAACCAGGCCCATCCCCTTTTCATCCTAGGACACGCAGGGAGGAATGGAGAAGGAAATAACTTGGCTTGCGAGAGAGGAAGTGGTCATGATCCTCCTCATTGGTTGCAGCTGGAGAAACTAGTATATAAGAGAGATGGTTAAAACACAGAGTTGCCAGAAGCAAAGCATGTTTTATTTTAGTCTGAAGTTATCTTGGTTGGCGTCCTTCCAACAGACTGTGCCTTGTTATCTCCTTGAATTTGGTAATTACTTATCCTGTTTTGTCATTGTAGTTTGTTTGGTTTTTTTTATTTCACCTCTATCTGCTCATTAAGTTTGGACTGTATTGCTTTTTTTAAAAGACTATTTTTGAGTACGTTTTAATCTCCAACTGAGAATTATTGAACCAGTGGGGCCAAGTTGGAGGCATTAAAGGACATTTATTTACATTTTGGATTTTGTTACGTTTGTGTTACTCTCCGGATTCATCACACTCTCAGATTCGGGTTTTCCCAGATGTGCCAATATGACAACTCTAATAAAATGGAATTTTGAGGAAATGATTGTCTTGGATTGGACTGGTTTGGAGTTGGTTAGTTGGAATGCTGACACCCTGCATTACAGCATCTCCATGGTCCCATGATCAAAATTCAGACACTTGGCAAGTGACTCATATTTATGAGGGTTATAGTGTCCCAGGGTCAAGTTTTGTAATCTGACAAGCGAAGTCAATGGGCAAGATAGATTCATTTAACAACCGTCTTACTGATTTAACAACTGCAGTTTCTCACTTAAGAACTATGGTCTCAAATGACATAAAATTCAGCAAAGGTCACTTCACAAAGGTCTCACTCAGCAACATGCATGTTGGTCTCATAATAAACTGATAAAAAGATAATCAGAGTTGGAAAGGACCTTATAGGGCATCTAGTCCAACCCCCCTCCCAAGCAGAAGACCCTATACCTTTTCTGACAAATGGCAGTCCAAGCACTTCTTGAAAGTCTCAAGTGATGGCGCTCCCACAACTTCTGTTCCATTGGTCGATTGTTCTCACTGTCAGAAAATTCCTCCTTATTTCCAGGTTGAATCTCTCCTTGTTCAGTTTCCATCCATTATTCCTTGTCTGGCCTTCAGGTGCTTTAGAAAATAGCTTGACCCCTTCCTCTCTGGGGCAGCCCCTCAAATATTGGAAGACCACTATCCTGTCTCCCCTGGTCCTTCTCTTCACTGGACTAGCCAGGCCCAGTTCCTGGAACCGTTCTTCATATGTTTTAGCCTCCAGTCCCCTCATCAACCTGGTCGCTCTTCCCTGCACTCTTTCTAGAGTCTCAACCTCTTTTTTATAGTCTGGTGACCAAAACTGGATGCAGTACTCTAGGTGTGGCCTTACTAAGGCTTTATAGAGTGGTATTAGTACCTCACTTGATTGTATCCCTCTTTTAATGCAATTTAGGATTGCATTGGCTTTTTTGGCTGATGCTGGCTCATATTTAGCTGGTTGTCCACTAAGACTCCAAGATCCCTCTCACAGTTACTGCTATCGAACCTGGTTTCACCCAGTCCATATGTGTCCTTTTGGTTTTTCTTGCCTACGTGTAAGGACTTTACTTGTCTCTGCATTGAATGGTTAGATATGGCCCAGTGTTCTAGTCTGTCAAGATCCCTCTGGATCTTGAGCCTATCTTCTTGGGGGTTAGCTATTCCTGCCAGCTTAGTATCATCTGCAAATTTGGTAAGTTCCCCTTCTGTTCCCTCAATTGTGGTCATAAATTGAGGGTTGCTTGCACTCATTTGTAGAACTTCTCCACTTCATCTCAGATGGATGTCAATTCATGTTTACATGAATTGGGAAATGACTGGTTCAATAAAGCATGTGCATTTTAGCTAATTCTGGCATGGCGCCCATGATTCGTGACAGGGAAGCTCTTCAAACGTACATACTGTATGTAGACTATTCAGAGAAACTTGGACTTGTAAATTGAGACTTCCAGGAATACCTCAGAAAAAGCCTCCATGCAAACATCTCTACCCTGCTGTTCAATGTGCAAACAATTTGAAAGATTAAATAAAATGGAAAAGCATTTTTCCTGTCTTGGGAACAATATAGCAGTCTAAATAAAGAACATCTAATCTGAATAATTGCTGTGGAAAAATAAAGTATAAAGATTTGGGCAAAGAGCTGCATTTTCAGGTCGTAAATGGGAAAATGTGACAGCAGGCAGGCAAGACTTACCAGCTCCAGGTACAGAGGTTTAATAAAATTGTTTTCAAGTTTCTGCCCTATGTTGATGGCAGGGAAGAGCTGTGTCAATGCTATGGTGAATGGCGCATGCAAATTTTCTGGAACTGTTGTGGCAATGCCCGGGTGAATGGCACATGCAATTTTTTTTGTAAAAAGTTTTTTTATTTTTATGTTTCGAAAAAGAAAAAAACATCTCTTTTGGCGAACAGCATGTTTCCAGGTTTTTACTTTTCCATACAAACATGATCTTAGTTACCAATTTATCTTTCATATTCAGTTTCATATCATATCATTACATTTAGAATTGCTATACACTTTCTCAAACATTCTTATATTCTTCACACTTATTATATATATTTTCTGTTGATAGCTTAACTTCCTTCATTTTTCTTCAAACATTCTTGTGTCTTCTTTATATAATATTTAAGAATCTTATTTCTTATTCTGTACTCATTGTACTTATACTTTTATCTGTCACATTTGCAAATTTGTCGCATACTCTTAGTTCATTATTCTAAGAATTCATCATAGTTCTAATAATTCAAAAATTCAAAGTTCTCCCACTTTAACCACTAAATTGAGTGTACCACCTCGTTGTCTCATACATTATTCAATTAACTCCCCTATAATGTGATGATTACTATACTATGATTTATCATAGTAAATCATATTTTAGTTATCACTTTTTGAGTTAGTAACAACAATCTCCTTGCTACTGCATAACATGTATATATTTTAAGGCAGATTCCACATGCACATGCAAATTTTCTGGAACTGTTGTGGCAGTGCCCTGGTGAATGACGCATGCAAATTTTCTAAAATTGTTCAGAGCAACCTCAGAAGAAAGGAACTGAGATATTTGCAGATTCAACAGCCAGCTCCACAGGACCTGAGCAGTGCCAGGTGTTCTGACCTAAACCCTTTTCCAATAAGACAAATAATAACCAAAGGGAACAGAAACCTTTTAATGAGTCTTACAAATCCCCAGTTAAAAGGCTGCTGCAAACTAATTAACTTTGATAAGCATAAATCTTTCCAAAACTGTATGAGACTGCCAAGAATCACAGATAAGAAATATTTCACAACACAAAAGTCTTCAAATAACAATTTAAGATACTGTAATGTCCATGAGACTGAGTTTCAAAATGTCTTTGCTTTCTGCAAAGAACATTCGCCTCACAGCTGGCTTTTATCTTCTTGAAGGAGGGGCCATTCCCTTGCAGCCTTACTACCGAGTCCCCCGTGCTGTTGCAGATGCTCTTTTCTGCAAGCAATCCTGCACGCACACGCACTTGGCACAGCCTCCTCGGGAACCTCCTCATCGCTGCTGCCAACTCCCACAATCTCTGAAGGCAGCAGCCCACTCCATAATGATCCTGGCCCCTCATCTGAATCCTCGCTCTCCTCAGCCGTCCACACCTGCTGTCAACTAACCACAACACCAGGAGAGAGAAAAAAACGGCTGCACCCAAAATCACCTAAAGCTACAGAGTGGGAAAAGTAATAAGCTTTCTCCAACCCCTGAGGGTGAGCACAGCGAAGAGGATGAGAATACCAATAAAGGAAAAAGAAAGGAGTATCTAAATTGGGAAGACTGCCTGGTTTATGATTTGAGTTCAGCAAATACAGCCGCAGAAGCCTTGACTGAAAATAAGACATCGAGGCATAATATGAAGATACTTAATGGTATAGAAAATGTGTAAGGAGGGGTGTAGTATTAGAAATACAGTAATCATTGATGTTCTACTTCAGCCATTTATCACACTCTTCTCCCTTTCTCAGCCAGAGTGAAACAACCAATTTAAATGGCTGAGTTGTTCTTAAATTAATAAGTGCCATTGTGGAAGTGTTTACACAGAGATGAATGCAAACATCTGCATCTGTGTGTCTGTCTCTGTGTGTGTGTGTGTGTGTGTGTGTGTGTGTGTGTGTATGTGCATCTATTTTGCAGTGTGGAAGTTAATCCCATTATGGTTGTATGCTATAAATTGATCTCTTTTGATATCTTTAGCTACAGAAGAATACATTTTAATTTATTGGAAGGAATTACTCTTAACATCATTGGACATGTGATACCAAGGATGTTGGCAAGCCCACAACCCCTACTGGAGAATTCCAGTATCAGGGGAATATTATCTCCAAAAAAAAAAGAAGAATTTCCAAGGTCCACCAGATCCCAGTCATGCAAGGCTTCAAACTGAAAAGATAGGTTTCCTTTTTGTTTTGTTTTGTTGTAAAAAGGGAGAAACAGAAGGTACTAAAAATGTACTAAAAATAGGAAGGAAGGAAGGAAGGAAGGAAGGAAGGAAGGAAGGAAGGAAGGAAGGAAGGAAGGAAGGAAGGAAGGAAGGAACCCTGCAAGCAAAGGATATATAGGAAAAAATGCCTTCCTTTACAAAATCAGAAATCAGGAGTCAACACCTCCTCAGGAACTTCACTGCAGTCTCTTTTGCGCAACTCTCTAGCAGATAAGTCATTTCATACCAGAAGAAGAAAAGAAAACCCTGAATATATATGTTTTTTAATAATCAGTGCAATTTTAATAGAAAACATAAGAACCTCGTGTTATTAAGTGTGTTGTTAAGGAATATTTATAAGGAAAAAAAACGTGATACCCAATGTCTTCTGCCTTCATTAAAAGATCCACTGGGTTTCTTTCGTGCTCACTAAATAAGAAACACTGGGAAAATAACAAGCATTTCCAGATGAGAAATTTCCATATTAATACCTTTGGGGAAATAAACTATGGAGCTGCTCTGCATTCAAAAGATGCATTTATTGGATTTTTGGTTTCTTTAGTGGAGAAAGGAAGATTCCTCAAACTCAGACACAGAAGAAGATGTGAAACAGCCAGGAAGCCTGGAAGATGATAAGGGATGGTAATAACACTTCCATGTTTGGATGTAACTCTCTCAGTCTGGAATCAATCAGATCACGAGGATAAACTATATATTTCGGCTTCTTATGTTTGGGCAGATATTCAGATATTCCTTAACTGGAATGAATATGTATATAGAATTCTTTATTGGCCAAGTGTGGTTTGGACACACAAGGAATTTGTTTTGGTGCAAATGCTCTCAGTGTACAAAAAAGAAAATATACATTCGTCAAGAGTCAAGAATCTTAAGGTACGACACTTAATGATAGTCATAGGGTACAATAAGCAATTGAATCCTACTAGGAAACAGTCAATATAGATCGTAAGGATACAAGCGACAAAGTTACAGTCATACAGTCCCAAGTGGGAGAGGATGGGCGATAAGGAGTGATGAGAAGATTAACAGTAATAGTATTATAATATAATATAATAGTATAGGCCAAATATATATATTAGATAGAAAATGACACCTCACTACATAATTTTAGCCATGTATTATTTTAGTTCCTATAGAAGACATAGCAATGGCTTTGAAGACAGAAGGAAGAGCTGTTACCAAGCAACCATGAGATAAGAGGAGCTTGATCCTGACCAAGAAAGTAACCTGAGAAAATAGCGCTGGGCTCCTGGGGGTTCAGGAAAGCCTGCTAGCTAAGATTCTGTGCAGTTCGGAAATCCCACTCCTGGCTGGCCCCACCCACCACACCCCACCCTTCCCAGGAGTCCCCACGTGGCCCATTTTGGATGCCAGGTAAGTACAGGGCCTGTGTGGAGGCTCAGAGAGGGTGAAAAATGAGCCTCCCGGAAGTTTAAGAAGGCCAGAAATGGGCCTGTTGCTGGCTTCCAGAGAGCCTCTGGAGCCCAGGGAGGCTGTTTTTGCCCCACCCACCATGGTGCAGGAGGCCGACTAAGCCACACCCACCTAGCAACCGGGAAGAGAAACCTTTGCTTAAAATTTTGAAGCCCACCCACTTCCTAGTTCACCCAAAGAGCTTTAGGTAAGGGAAGAAGAAGCCCACCTAAGACTTGCAAAATTCTGTTAACTACAGCTGTTACAATTAAAAAAAAGAGTTGTGTCCTGTCTGGCATTGTTTTCTTAGCATAGACTATCTTGTTGGGTTGACAGTTCCAACCAGTCCCATCAAGAGATGCCAGCTAAGCATTAATGCAGCCTTGGATGAATTGAAGCCAATGGTATATGCTGTATCTTCTGGCTGCAATGTCACAAGACAATATTTTTGCAGGGATTCACAGGTAACTTTAGGAGAAAAACATGAACATTTTCTTTGCAGAACGGAGCTTTCTGCTCCAGATCCAGGTAGGATTCCCTTTCAATTTTAGAAGGTGCTTCAGAAAAATTCCAAGCCCGGAGAAATCAGGATTAAAAGAAGCTGACATTTTCCAAGCTGAAAGTGCACGACATACTTGGCTCAGTTCTGAATTCTTACTTCACATTATTTAATGAGCAATACAGGGCAAATACCCTGGACAAGACTGAGCTTCCATCTTTGAGTAGATGATTCACTGATACCATGCAGATAAACAGTCATCCATCTTGCCCAAATCTTGAAGAAATAGATTCTGCATTAGTTTCATAAGGGAAGTGTCAGGGTTCCAGCGATTGCCCTAATTAAATCATGCGCCTCGAGCCAATCTTCAAAAAAACTCAAAAGATTTATTAGGAACAACATGTCAGCATTAACTTAAATGAACCCAACTCTGGCATATGTAATTTACAGCCACCTGTGACCCTGTTTCCCTCCTCCCCCCTGGGTATGTCACAAATCAGATAATCCAATGAAGCACATTCACAGGCTGGGTGTCATCAATCACATTCTCCAATGAAGGATTTTTGCAGGCAGAAGAGCTGGTAGCCTAGCTACAATCTTTGTAAGATAAGGGTGGAATGTACTTCTGGTTTTAAACTGCCATCCTGTTTCTTCAGATTCCACCCCCGTTTATGGCAACTCAAAAACAGACATAGGAATGTTTTACGAGTCGACAGGAAGTTTACCAACATTTTCATCTGTGATTTATAAAAATGCATCTTAAAACAGCTTTACGTACAGGCATAATATTTATCTTTGTGTTGTGAACTTTCTTTGCTGATTATGATTATTGCGGATATCAAATAATTGGAGGAAAGGAGGGAGATGTTGTATTCCTTTGCTCTGGCATCTGTTTTGTTTGGAGAATTTGTTATATTTTTTTCCTGGCATGGAAATCAAGCCTAAAAGAATATAAAACAGCAAACATCGCTCAGGTAAACAGTACTCAATACTGATGAATTATTTTGGCATCTTTGACCAAAGAGAGAGAAAGAAAATCAACGGAATAATTAACAAGTCGTTACTTCTTCACATCAGGGACTTGGTCAAGATTTTGCTTTTCTCAAATGTAATTGGAAGGTTAGTCCTTTAGAGATACCTTTTGTTACCTTCTAAAGGTGAAACTACTTTGTGGGTTATCTCAAAATCTTGCAGCTTTGCAGCCTGCTCTTAAAGTCATGCAAGCAAACTATAGGTTGTTTTTTTTTTTCTGGCCAGTTGCAATCAAAACTAGAAAGAAAGAAAGTGATAGACACAGCTTCTCACATGCTCAAATTATTCCTGCATCATGGAATTCTGAATAGGTTAGAGCTGGAAGGGACCTTGGAGGTCTTCTAGTCCAGCCCCTGCTCAAGCAGGAGAACCTAAGACAAACCAGCTAGGCACTAATGCAGCCCTGGATGAATTGAAGTTCCAGTGGTTAATGTCCAGTCTCTTCTTAAAAACCTCCAGTGATGAGGCACCCACAACTTCTGAAGGCAAGCTATTCCAGTGGTTAATTTTCCTCATTGATAGGAATTGAGGTTTAATTCCTGGTTCCTTCTCTCTTTGATCAGTTTCCAACCATTATTCCTTGAGCCCCTCTTTTTTGTGGCAACTTCTCAAATACTGGAATACTGCCATCATGTCACCCCTAATTATTCTTTTCTTTGGACTGGCCAAACCAAATCCTGCAGCTGGTCTTTATATGGTTTAATCCAGGGGTGGGATTCAAATTTTTAACGACTGGTTCTATGGGCGTGGCTTAGGTGGTAGGCATGGCTTGGGGGTCATGTGACTGGGTGGACATGGCTTGGTGGTCATGTTATTGGCTAGGTATGGCCAATTCAATATCACTCACATCGAGGCACGCATCTCCTCACCTGGCCTCTCATGACAACAGTCGTAAGTGTGAAAAATGGTCATTGGTCACTTCTTTCAGTGCCACTGTAACTTTGAATGGTCACTCCACACAAGCAAAGTACCAGCAAAAGAGGGAAAGAAAACTCCAGAGACATTCCTGAGATCAGAAGTCCAGTCCTGCAAAGAATGTAATAAGGGTTAACGGAGAGGCAGTTTCTGTAAGCAACACCAGAATGTTTCCTTCCTGCCTTCCTTACAGGATTAGGCCAGTAATTTCTTCTAACAACCGGTTCTCCGAACTGCTTAGAATGTTAACAATAGGTTCTAGCGAATAGGTGCGAACTGGTAAAATCCCCCCCTGGTTTAATCTCCAGGCCTTTGATCATCTTAGTTGCTCTTCTTCTGAACTTTTTCCAAGGTCTCAACATCTTTTTTGTAGTGTGGTGACCAAAATTGGTTGCAAGTATTCCAAGTGTGGTCTCATTAGGGTTGGCGACCCCTGGACTAGAAGACTTCAATGTCGCTTCCTACTCTCTTATTCTGTTATTCTTTTATGTACTGCAGAAAATTCAATGTCAGGTCAAAGAGTTTTTGTGTACCTTTCTCCCTGATACGCTAGCTTCCTGGTGCAAGGAATGTTGACTTCCGTGGAGGATGGAATCCGTGGCTTTCTAGCATGAATTGTGCCATGTCAGTGGAGGAAAGGAGGAAAAAAAATTATACACACAATCTCTGCTGTTAAGCAAGTAACATTTTTCCTGCCTGAAAATAGAAAGTGAGAAGGCTGCCTCCACGCTTAACATTTTGTGGGTGGATCCTTCAAAACAGGCAAACACAAGAGGGGCGATGGAGGTTGTTCTTTTGCCCTTTAGACCAGCTAAAATTGCAAACAGCGTCTCAGATGTGAGCTTCACGGTGGGATTAAGCGTGCGGTTAAACAACCTGGCTGAAGAAAACAGCAACCTCGGTGATTTGCAAAGGCTCAGAGGGGCCCGTGTGCTGCGCACGGACAGCAGAGCATAGAAACAATTGCCCGGTTTGGCTTGAGAGCAGATGGTTGTTCTGCGGCTCAGCTGAGAAATTACCATTTGCTTCCACCCATCTGCCCATCCTTTAGACACAGATTTCCAAGGCCTGGTCTCACCTTGGGCCGGTTTAGAGAAAATGCCTTAGAGCATCATTAAATGCCAAGCCAGTTTGCTGAAACGATTCGTCCTGCCAAGCAAGCGGAGAGTTCCCTTGGTCTTGGAACTGCCTCCTGCAATAAATTAAACTAATGATATTTCGTGCAATAATTCAGATGAGAGAGAGAGAGGGAGGGAGAGAGAGAGAATGAATTATCCAGTAATTCTGGAAAAAGTTTACACAGGAGATCCAGAAGAAAAAAAATCATCTCTGAAAAGCTGGATGATGGATCTTCAGGTAATTAAGGCTGCAAGCCTGAAAAGAAAGGAGTTAGTTTCATTGAATTTAACTGAATCAACTTGTGACGACCCGAAGGGGTGTGGCACAAAAGCAACGAAGTCACAACAGTAGGTAAAGTCCCTTTAATTCCTCCAACTTGGCCCCCAATGTCCAGTTATCTCCTCAGCTGGAGAAAAAAACTCTCCCAAGAACAGTCTTTAAAGGGAAGAAATTCAATCCAAACCCAAAGTACATATAGATTATAAATAAAAGCCAACACAAACCACAGCTGCAGCAATTAATGAGACAGGGCAGGATAAGGAATTGCAGAACTCAAAAGATAACAAAACACATACAGTTGGGAGAATGCCAGAACCCAGATAGGACTTGATAAACAAAGATAATGCACACTTTGCTTCCAGCAAAGGTTCTGTGCACAAACACCCTCTTTATCCTGTTTTCCCAGCTGCAGCTAATGAAGGGAATCAGGGCCTTTTTCTCCCCCGTAATCCATGTTGCTCCCTTCTCCATTCCTCCCTGCATGCCCTAGGATGAAGAGGGGGTGGTCTTCCTCTGAATGCCTAGCCAGACTGTGCCTTTCCCCAATTTCCTCCACAGCCACCTGAGTCAAACTCCCACTCCCTGTCAGCTGTTCCACTTCTCCCTCGGAATCAGATTCCAACAGGGGCATGACACAACTCCTGATATTGATGGGTGATGCTATCTCTATCTCTTTCTCTGGACAGAAGAAACAGTGGATCTTATACCTCCAAATATCCTTCTCAGAGGAATGGTGAATTCCCTGGTTTTAAAAAATGTGGATTAAAACGTAGATACAAGATCAACTAGCTGACTTTTGAAGTTTGACATAGACTTATGATGCCCTCAAATAGGTCACAATGGCAGGTAGCCAGATGTAGACAACCGGGACGGTTTTGAGAAGGCTAAACAGGGATGGATCTACTTATAGTAGGACTTGGACTGTCTGTGGACAAGCTTAAGAAGTTGGAAAACTACCCTGGAAAAAAAGGGCAAGGATCCCCCAACTGTTACCAAGATGGACCAATTCATCAAGTTATCAGCTTGATTCAAGAGAGATTTGTCAGAATATTCATGAACTGCAAGAGGCATGGTAACGAGGTCAGCCCTTGAATAGGCATGGCAACTAAGTCAGCCAATGAGGGCTGCTTGGAAACTGAGACTGAAGGACCCTAGGCGTGGCTCTATATTAAAGTTTCTGCTCTGAGCTCTGAAGCTGCTGCTTGGGTTTTGCTTGGGTTATGTTGGAAGAATCTACGATTGGTAATGTACATTTTACTCATTTATTACGTATATAAAGAAGTTAATGAATCCTGATGAATCAGTCATCTGTGTGTGCTTTCTGGATTTGAATTTCTGCTGCAAAATCTAACAATTCTGCTTTTTTTTTAATAGCTGTGTTGCGTTGAGTTGTGATGTGGCAAATGCTTCTATTTTTCTGCTTTCTTCTTTAGAAGATGGACAATTTCTTTTGGGGCTGTCTTTAATGCAGGATGCATTGCCTCACCTTAATGCTGAGGTGCATATTTTATTGGGCACATGCTTGTGGATTTGTCTACATAAGGGATTGAAACTGATATATGCATGAACATATTCTGCTAGAATAAACATTCTTAGATGGTTCAAGGTTATTTTTTTCAAATAAGCTGCCATTTGCTTCCTTTCATTTTTTTTTTCCTAGTTGACTCTTAAGATTCACAATTATAATGGATTCAGACTAAGACTTCAGGCCAAGGTGAAACACTGAAAAATATTACAAGGTGATTTCACAGAATCAGCAGTATAATTGCATTTGGCCTCTTTGCCTCCAATTAAATAGAAGATAGAAAACAGCACATTTGGAGGTAGAAAACAGAATCAGGGTTTTATTTATTTTTTTTTGCTCAGTTTTTTGCAAAGAATGGCTAAAGGAAAATCAACCTTCAAAAGCTTGAAGCCTTTATGTTTCAACCGAACTTGCAATCAAGGTAAACTTAAAATTTGCTCACATATTCATGCAAAAACATAGGTTTTTTTTCCCCTCCCTTCCCTGTCATCCTTTAAATTAACGAGTTCAAAGAATGATATATACTCGTGACAGGAGTGCAATTTTCCATCTGCAAAATGAATGAGTAAAGATAATTTTTCCATCAAATGTGCTCATAACCCCGCAAGAAATGTTAAACATTGGAACCGATAGGATAAACAAAGTTACTGCTATTTTTTTTCCTCCGTCTAAGGTTCTGGAACAGTCCAGAGATGGAAGAATGAAGCCAATGATAACTCCTAGAAGACACAGGTGGGCCCAGTGGCTCAGTGGCTAAGATGCTGAGCTTGTCAATCAGAAAGGTCAGCCGGTTGGCGGTTCAAATAACCGTGTAATGGAGTGAGCCCCTGTTACTTGTCCCAGCTTCTGCCAAACTAATATCAAGTTTAAAGCCCCTAACCCAGGATGCAAATATTTTTACTACTGGTTCTGTGGGCATGGCTAGGTGGGAGTGCCCATGTGACTGGGTGGGCATGGCTTCTTCGGGGTTTTTTTGCAGATCCCTTGCACTCCATTTTTTTGCCTCCTGGGCCTAAGGGAAGCCTCCTGGGCAAAGCGGTAAGACAGCGAGGGGAATCCCAGCACAGCTGATCATCAGAACAGCTGATCTTTCAGAGGGAAAAAACAAAAGAAATATTAGTTCAGTTGAACCAGTAGCTGTTTTTTTTACTACCGGTTCAGCTGAATGGTAGCATTTTTTTTACTACTGGTTCACTCAAACCAGGCCAAACCGGTAGAATATCACCACTGCCCTAACCCAAATACATCTTCCTGTATTTCTGAACCCAAACAATAGCTCACCTCTCGGATGTTAAAACTGGGCAGATATTCTCATTACAAAAATAGGTTCCCAGGAAAACTAAAACCTGTCAGTTCGGCCATCAGAAACATCAAGAAAGTCAAGGAATGAGGATGAATTGGAAACAGGTCCTAGGACCGACCATGATGGTGAACCTATGGCATGTGTGTCAGAGGTGGCGTGCAAAGCCATCTCTGCGGGCATGCCAGCCGTCGCCCGTTGCTCTTCTGGGTTCCAGCGCATGCATGTGCACCAGCCGGGCTGGCCTGCGCATGCACAGGAGCACCAGAAACCAGAAGAGCAGCATGCCAGCCAGCTGGTCTTTCTGCGCGTGTGCACACCAGAAACCAGAAGACCAGGTGGCTGGCGTGCATGTGCGCCGTGGAGCTGCTCTTGCAGTTTCCGGTGCTCCCCTATGCACACGTCCCTGCTCCCATTTCGGCACTCGGTACCGAAAAGGTTCACCAACGCTGTCCTAGGAAGCAGGCAGGACCTCGGGGAAGCCCAACGAAATAATTCCGTAGAAAGAAACAGTGTCGTTCAAATATTTCCTTGTTTTTTCAAAACCCCATTGTCTTTGTAATCCTGTCCTGCTATCTTTTAGTTACACCCTAATGGCATTATTGATTTCTCTTTACTGTGTTATTATGTCTAATGTAATGCCTGCCTGATATATTCACTTATAAAGATTGTCTAATTCACATAATCCCATAAAAGTGGACCATAATTTCTCCTCTCTTTAAGGGCTATCTTTGCCTCTGGTGCTGTCAATAAACCAAGCTGTGCTTGGTTGTGTGTTGTGTGTCCTGTTCACCAATTTACACAAACCCCTTTTAAGGGTGGGGAGATACTTTCCGATCTCGTCCCATACGTCTACTCAGTTCTGATGGTTGAATGGATTCTCTTTTATTATTTCAATTGACCCAGAGAATCAATGTTTCCGTTCAGAGAATCAAATCAGGTCATTCCATCTGATTTCCTGATTTGATTATAAAGGCCGTGTGAATCGATACATCTCTTTGGAAACACCCAGTTCGGATTGATGAGAGATGCTGAATTGTCAATCTGTTTCAGAAGATTTTAGCCAGAGATTCCGTCAGATACTCTTGAACCAAATCTGCCTCAAAGCTTGGCACATTAATCTAATATATTCATAGAACTAGACAATTTTGGTTAATCAACGACTTTCCACCGTAACAATATTTGCCTTTCCCCCACTTTTGATGTTATGAAAAAATCTGATTGGATGCAGGGATTCCTAGTAATTTTAATCCTTCCTTCCCTCCTTCCTTCCCTCCTTCCTTCCTTCCCTCCTTCCTTCCTTCCTTCCCTCCCTCCCTCCCTCCTTCCTTCCTTCCTTCCTTCCTTTCCTCCTTCCTTCCTTCTTTCCCCCTTCCTTCCTTCCTTCCCTCCTTCCTTCCTTCCCTGCTTCCTTCCTTCCCCCCTTCCTTCCTTTGCTGCTTCCTTCGTTCGTTCTTTCCTTCCTTCCTTCCTTCCTTCCTTTCCTCTCTCCCTCCCTCCTTCCTTCCTTTCCTCCTTCCTTCTTTCCTTCCCTCCTTCCTTCGCTGCTTCCTTCCTTCCCTCCTTCCTTCCTTCCTTCTTTTCTTCCTTTTCTGACAAGTATAACTGTTTCAAGCTAAACTATGTAAATAAGATATCCCAAAGGTGCTTTTTCAGGAGGCAACTGGACTTCCTCGGTTTTTCTTTGAAGACATTTCACTTCTCATCCAAGAAGCTTCTTCAGCTCTGAGAATTGAAAGAATTTCTTCAGAGCTGAAGAAGCTTCTTGGATGAGAAGCAAAACGTCTTCAAAGAAAAATCAGAAAGGCTGGTTGCCTCTTGGAAAGGCATCTTTGGGACAACCATGACCTGGATGACTGAGAATATTCATAGACATTTAGCAATATGTAATTAAGAAATTGCAGAAATTGAAAATATGAGTGATCAAACGACACTGATTCAGAGGGTTTCTGCCTCGATTCTGCCTGGAAAATTAGAATATAAAATTTAGAATTGAAGAAGTAATCATGCAGCGTGAAAGAAATCATGCACATTTAAAGTGTTTAATTACTTAGAAATAATACATTTTCCAAGCCATATTTTCTTTTCCAAAGGGCAAATTCTTTGGCTAATCCGATGATGCAAAATGTAATCCAATTATTAACCAGCAATAAATACAGAAAATTACAACACACCAAAGCTAAGCATGGCAGAAAAACAATCCAAGAAATGCAAGGTAATCAGCATAACAATCCAAACAGCGATTAATTCAAATGGAATTGAATTCATAATGGAAACAAAGAAGAAAAGTTTACAACTGAGCTGTGGTGGCCCAGTGATCAGCCTGGAACACAATTGCAGGTTGACTCTGCCCACTCCCAGGAGTTCAATCCTGACCAGTTCAGTGTTGACTCAGCCATCCATCCTTCCGAGATGGGTAATTCAGGACCCAGATTGTTGGGAGCTCAGTCTGAAAAACCACTTGGAGAGGGCTGTAAAGCACTGTGGAACTGTATATAAGTCTAACTTCTATTGCTATTGCTATTACAATCCTGGATATCTTAGGTTACTCTTAGACTGATTAGCTAGGTTCTTCCAAAGAGGGGAGAGGGCACCAGTGATCTTTTGGGCAATGATGTTCACCCTCTGGTGCACTGTCCTATCTGCCACTGTGCAATTGGCAAACCATCCACAGGTGCAGTAAGTTAAGATACTCTCTATGGTGCAGCGGTAGAAGGTCACCAGCAGTTTTCCATTCCGTTGTTGTTTCCTGAGAAGTCTCAGGTAGTCTAATCTCTGCTGGGCCCTTTTGACCAGGGCTGCAATGTGAGCACCCCAGGTCAGGTCCTCTTGGCTTACTTATATAATAACTGCTGAGATTGGTGTATGTCCAAAACTGGAAGAATGAAGACACCCCTATAGAAAGCAAAATAATAAGGAAGATATTAGTCTGTGCAGAGATGGACAGACTAACTCTAGAAATTAAGGATAAGGGTGAGACAGAGTACTATGAAGTCTGGAGTAAAATGTATCAATGGCTAGAGGGGGGAAAAAGAAATTGTTGACGCTTTATAGGAATGAAAGTAAAAGTCTTGTAAATTAAAGAAAATGAAATATAAGAGTCAAATATGATATGAATCTAAAGACTACAAAGGGGAAAAGGAGATGGATAAGAAGCTAGGTTGTAAATATGTATATAAATGTTATATGTGGAAATTTACCTGATACACCTAAGAATATAAAGAGCAAGACGACTCCATGTTTGCTCTTAATCTGAACTTTTAGAGATCAGAACATTTATATAACTTGTGGATGTGTTTACTCTGTTCAAGTTATCTAGAATTGCAAAATATCAATATCCTCAGCTTGGTCTAAGATGCGTAAAGGGCCGTTTTGACATTATAAGAGTTATTAATGAACTCTTGCGTAATCTTTTAAGTAGAAAACAAGAAATCTGATGATAAGTGGTGAAGTGGAGAAAGTTGGGAGATTTCTATTGATTTCTTATGAGAATCTCTGTAATTTCTATGTGTGCAAAACAGGAATGTAACCATTTATATGTGATAAACCTATTTAAGGGTATATTTACTGGGAGATGATGTCTCTCCTTTCTCTCAAACTGCGGTCTGGCAGATCGGGGGTCGATATTGCAATATCTATTAAATAAAACCTGTTACGGATTCTGATGATCACGGCCTGTTGTTTCATTTTTATGGTAATCTCACAATAAATGTACATAAATGCAAATAGAAACAAATGTGTAACTAGCATTATATCAACAACATAAGGGAAAAGGAAACATTAATTGTTATATTTATTTCTGTGCTATAGTATGTATGGCCAAAGTGAAGGCCAAGAAAGTTGCGCTGCGTTCAACCGTTTTTAATGTTTATTTAATAAAAAGTTTTTTAAAAAATTCAAGTGCTTAACAATTGGCATTTGTTTACTACAATTACAGCTTTTCAGGATCCTCCGATGGCCACTTGCCATCTTCTCAGCCAGCTTCCTGCACGCAAACTCAAGGGGGAGAGAGCTGATTTGTTTAATGACCACATGATTCACCTAACTGTGGGGATTGCTTAACAACCATTCCAAAAAAAAAGGGGTTGCAAAATTGGGCATGGCTCCCTTAACACTTTGCTTAAGGATGGAAATTGTGGTCATAAGTGAAGGATCATCTATATGTGAAATAAAGATACGGGTTTGGTTACAAACACCTTTTTTTGATTACCGTTTTAACAGCTAGAGGATATTTAATGTACTAAATCATTCAGGCAGATTTTTTTTTTTTTAAGAGGATTATACATAGAAACATTTAATTTCATAAGGAAGCCAAGCAAGGATGAAGAAAAAGGTGTGATCCCTGTAGCCATAAATAAAACATTCTCATCAATTCTAAACCAAGTTTTTTTTTAGGGGGGGGAGAACATGGCAAAATCGATCTCATAAATATGGAACTATCTATTTAATCATATAAATAACCTTTGTATTTTGAGTGGCGAGAGGATTTTTATTGCCCAAAATAAGTTGCCATCTCTAGGCAGAGGCCAGGTGTCATGATAAAATTGCCTCTTGGGAACTCAATCCCGAGGCTGCATTTCATTCCATCGTGAGCAAGACTCCTAGAATATTCACTCTTTAAAAGAGTGTAAAGTACTTGCTAGCTCAAACTTATTTAGGGATGCAGTACCAGGATCATCATTGCGCAAAAATCAGGAATTACTAGCATCCATCTATAACTAGAGGATGAGCCTCCCTTGTGTATCTACTGAATTCCAGGAATATAGATCTTAAATGTACAGGAAGTAGCACAAAGGAAAGATAGACCGTCTACTAGCTAGATACCTAGATAATAAGTCTATTTATGAGTCCTTATTTGTGAGTAGCTTTTTTTTTGGTTAGTCAACCTCTTTTTTTTCTTCTTTTTACAACCTTTTAATTAGGGGTGGGTGAAGTTGGACTGACTGAGTGGAGCTGAGCGTTTACTAGCCAGGTGCCTTTCCTGACACCTACACAGAGTTCACAGTACATACTTATTTTCTTTGTACCCTAAGAGAGAAACATATTCTGCTATCTAGGATAAAACTCTCAGCCTTCTGTCAGCTCCTCTGATTAGTCAAACTCTATTCTGCTGAATCTGAGAATGTCTATTGACTGGAGCGTAAAGATGAGGTAGGTGGGAATAATGTTTGGGTTTTGCCTAGGTAAGCCAACAAATGAATTCCACCACTCCATTCCCAACCCAGAATTTCTTTGGGTGTCATTTACCTGAATTTCAGTATTGGTCTGTAGTAAGCCTCCAATCTCACCTTTGTTCACTGTTCACCGTCTACTCTACTACTTAAATGGCTTATGACAGAGAGTAGGAAACTGATACATATACACATATATATCTAACAACCCCATTGCGGGGTGGAGTCTGGGCAACTGAATGAAGCTAGCAGAGTGTTTTACTGGCCGGATGCCTTTCCTGTCACCAATGCAGAGTTATGTTCAGCAGACGTAGTCTCATTGTGCCCAGAGAGAGAAATATTTGTCTCTACCTAGGATCAAACCCACAGCCTCCTGATTGTGAGGTGAGAGCTCCACATATACATATACATACACATACACACACACATACACATACACATATACATATACATATACATATACATATACATATGCACACACAGCCATAGAGCTTCTTAAAACTATCCTAATGAAACCAAGTAGCCATTTTCCAAACAACGGCAGCACAATTTTCTACCCATTTTCAGCAGGAAAGGAAAGGAAATGGATGTATCTACCAACCTGCCATTTCAGAAAAGTTTATGCTGCCTGGGAATACAAGGGAAAAGTTCAACATTGAGGAGCATCTTAACTAAGCCTTTGAACAGATTTAGAACTTCTCCCTCTAGACAAGGAACTCTCCAGGGTCCTGAAACATCTCTTCCAGAACAATATTTTAGGGATGAGTAGCTAGGTATTCAACAAGGTGCACTGGCAAATTCCTTTCGTTGCACGGTGACATTGGCTCCTTTTTCAGCTTCGACATGATCAAACATGGGATAAAAAAATTATCTAAAGAGTTCTCTTCCTTTTTAATCTCCTCTTCATCCTTGTACTTCTCTTCCTCCTTCTCCTTCTATTTCTCCTTCTGCCTCTCTCTCTCTCTCTCTCTCTTCCCCTTCTCCCTCTCCCTCCTTCTCCTTTTCCTTCTCCTTCCCCACCCCTTGCCCTTCTTTTCCTTCTCCCTCTCTCTCCTTCTCCTTCCTCTTCCTCTTCCCCTGCTCCCTCCCTCCCCTTTTCCCTTGCCCTCACCCGCCTTCCCCTTCTCCTCCGTTGGTCTAACTCATGCTGTACAACGTGCCCTGATCTGTTCCTAACAAAGAACAAGTTAAAATATGTTGCCTAGTCCAACACACTGGGAGGTCTCTAAATCCGCATTTATTGCTTTCCATGCTGTAAAAAAAACCAACCTCTTCTACTTGATATATCCAGCACCCTCCCACTGTATTTTCCTTTCATTCTGATTAACTACAATTCTCCAGATGGGTAAAGGAGGTTTTTTTTGGAGGGGGAGGGGGAGGATATGGAATTTATTTACTTTAATAGGCTTCAAGCAACCTATGATAATCCAGCCACCTTTGTTCAATCATGGGTCAATTGTTCTTTTTTTTCCAGTGGAACATTCATTTTAAAAATGAAAAGTAATATTTTTCTTTTCATGAAGGCAGCATTCTATTTTCTATTGACCTCCATCTAACCTTCATGCAAAGTTTTGTTCTCACAACTTCCTACCCCAGAGATTTGAATAGTTTGCACTATAGTCTACTGACCTGTCCCTGTGTTCGCTATTTTCCTACCTGCTTCCCAGTTCACCCTTGGGGATCTGCTCCACTTTTTGATTTGTATTGCTTTCGCTCAGCCACTATTGAATATTTTTCTCTTTGCACTTCAAAGTTCTCATCTACTCTTCAGAAAGTCATTCACCATCCTCTCCTGACTCATTCCAGCTGCAATTTTTCATAACCACAATGATAAATCGAACCATCTTCCATCTGAGTTTGAAGGAAGAAAGAGAAACAGATGATACAGACAGGGATATAGAGGTTTTCTGTTGGGATAAAATTTACCAGTAAATTTATGCTGGAACCAAACATATACACAATCTGACGGATTTATTTCATCCTGCATTTGGTAGGCTTTCCTAGTATGGAGTTTTTGTTTTGTTCTGTTTTATTTTGCAGTGTTAATGTAGTTTCTCCACCTGTGAGGTTTCTGAAGTTACTTAAGACTTTCGGGGATATGAGACTTAAGAATATAAAAGTTATATCTTGGTATGTAAGCCAGCAGTGATTAAATTGCTTAAAGAGGATGACAGGGAAATCATCTCTCTTACATAAGAAGCTCTCAACAGGCTTCATATAATCTAACTCCTTAATCTTTGTTCTGACAATATATTTGTCCTATATTGGCATCATATGCTTCTCACACACACATCCACAAAGGAACTTGTGGTGCCAAAAAATGCTGCAAACGTTGTTAAATATGCTCCTTGCAATTATGTTACCTGTGTTTAATGCAAATATAAATGAAAAGTAAGTTAATCCCAGTTTAATTTTTGTCCTGGACCCTTCCATCTCTTACTTTTGACTATGTTTATCCCAAAATTGAGATGTAGTGGCCTAATGATGCTGGAGACAGTCTCAGCTCCGATGGTTTGAGTCCTAGCACTGCCTACCAAGGTGAGTTCCTGACATTCACCTCAGCTGCTGTCCACCTGGCAGTTCGAAAGCATCTTCTATGCAAATAGATAAATAGTTACCACTTTGGTGGGAAGGAGAGCTGGTGTTCTGTGCAGGCAGTCAGATTCCTAATGGTTCTGAAACCTTCCTGTTGTGGTGCCAGTTTGCAAGGCAGCTCTGGGAAGTGAGTGGGCTTTGGTGATGTTGCAGGAAGAGCCACCCGCTTTTCTCTCAGGTGCAAAGCTAACTCACCCTCTTGTGGTGGCACCTTGGGAAGCACGTGCGCATGTACCAAACAGAACTAGTATTTTGGCAAACCAAAATGCAATAGCCTTGTGGTCTCACCACAGCGGAGTGCATACTTTTTTATCATGCACCATGTTCTCTCAGCGCCTTGGAACCAGATTGTGAAGCAGGAATAAATGGGAGTGAAAGTAGCAACAGACAGAAAGAATGGAATGCTATAAATGGTAAACTGTCATTTAAAGGAAATTGTTAAACTGGAGCCATGAAAGCTGAGCTGAATTCAAGAACTGACCTACTTAAAGGAGCAAGTTCACCTATTGGATTGTGGTAAAAGAGGTGACATTCTCGGCTGCTTACATCCCCTACAATTCCTCCATCTTTCAGCATCAACATAGCTGAGTGTCAACAAGGAATTTTTGTCTTTTTTATACCCTAAGGGTGGAATAGAGGTAGGTGGTTTTAGGCGTATGTTCATTTCTACATTTCCCCAGACCTTAAATGCATAATTTCCAAATTCCTCTTTCACTCCTCAAACCATCCCAACTCTCCTTGCCTGGAAAATAAAAATAATAATAAAAGCCCAGACTGAAATCAGGTTGAAAAAAATAATACATTTGGATTTAAATAATTAGTTCCTTAAGTTCTTGAGCCACCATCTCAATTTAAGTAGTAACCAATATTCAGAGAAACGAACCGGAACATTTCAGCCGTGCTGTTTCTTTTTCGAGGATCCAACAGATGACGGAAACAGATTCCCGAAAAGGTGGAGATGGAATTAGAGACTTCGCTTTCTTCAAAACGCCACTTCTTCAAAGTGTCCACCCCTGGGGGAAAACCTGCTGGAGTTATTCTGAGCTTGAGGAAGTTCTTCCTTTCTTTTAAACTCTCTAATCCAGAGACATCCGTTGGAAAGGCCGAACAAGTTATAAATGCCAGCCCTTTTTAATGGGTGTTGTAATGCGAAAATAAAAAAGGAAGAGATTTGATCGCATGGTGACACAGTGGTGATTGGTACCTCGACTTTTCTGACCTCCCCAGGGGTGGGATTCAAAAATCCCAGAAACCAGTTCACTGCCCAGTTGCTGGGTGGGTGTGGCCATGGTGGGCGTGGCCTACCTTCAACCTACATCCACCCTTCTTCCCCCATGCCTCCACCCCACAACTACTTACGTCTGAACAATCCCATCCCAACACCCAAATGTCAGCCTCCAAGATCTTTTCTACTGCTTTGCATCATGAGTAACGGGGGGAGGGGTTGTGTCTGGGAAGAGAGCTGGAGGTGTTACATTCTTGTGTTGGAGAAAATGAGGAGTGGGGAGAGTATAAATTCCTGCTCTTAAGTTTCTATTTCCTTGCTTAGCTTTCTTACCTTTGCGCAACTGCGAATCTTTATCAAAATATGTCAAGGTCAATGGACAGAGGCCTCATCACCACCTGAAGATGCCCACATGATCATATTCAGAAGTTTTAATTGGAAGAATCTTTTGAACTTTGGGGGGGTGGGAACAATTCCATCACTTTGTATATGTGATCTGCGCGCCTAATTTCTCAGATTCAGAATTCTACCTGTAGCTTCCACTTCGAATTTCAGTAAAAGGTATCTTTCCTCTAATCTATGGAGTCTTAAGTATTTCTTTCT
Source organism: Pseudonaja textilis (assembly GCF_900518735.1). The sequence continues at coordinate 964,043 of NW_020769384.1, forward strand.
TGGATTTTGAATGGAGCACAGACTAACACCAACACCCAATCTAACACCAGAAATGTTACAATTACTATCTGTCCAGATAAACAGACAACCACCTTTTCATCCCCCCTCTCCGCCTGATCGCAAAATCTGTCTATGTATAAACAGTTGTAGGCCAAACAGCCGAGAGTCTTCCGTGCAGCCGTGACATAAATTGTAGCTTCTTTTCAGCCAGGAGGGACACTTCTTATTCCAACCAAGTTCTCAGCAGCTGCCATGCTCACACACACATGAAGCAGCCGGCCAGACAATTGGCTAACAGGGCGAAGCGTCACGGCAGCATACCACACAGTGACTGGCAAAATGTCGGGCTGCAAGGGTTGCATCATGAGCCCGACAGTCTGGTTTGGTTCTGCAACCCAACAAGACAGAGACAGACTTCAGAGAGTAATTAGGACTGCAGAAAAAACAATTATTACCAACCTGCCTTCCATTGAGGACCTGTATCCTTCACGAGTCAAAAAGAGGGCTGTGAAAATATCTGCAGACCCCTCACATCCCGGACATAAACTGTTTCAACTCCTTCCCTCAAAACGACGCTATAGAGCCCTGCACACCAGAACAACTAGACACAAGGACCGTTTTTTCCCGAAAGCCATCACTCTGCTAAACAAATAATTCTCTCCTGTCCAACTATTTACAAAGTCTGCACTACTATTACTATTAATCTTCTCATCATTCCTTATCGCCCATCCTCTCCCACTTGTGACTGTATGACTGTAACTTGGTCGCTTGTAGCCTTACAATTTATACTGACTGTTTCCTATTAGGATTTGATGGCTTATTGTACCCTGTGACTATCATTAAGTGTTGTGCCTTATGATTCTTGACTCTTGACAAATGTATCTTTTCTTTTATGTACACTGAGAGCATTTGCACCAAAGACAAATTCGTATGTCCAATCACACTTGGCCAATAAAAAATTCTATTCTATTCTGTTCTATTCTGTTCTGTTCTGTTCTGTTCTGTTCTGTTCTATGCTATGCTATGCTATGCTATGCTATGCTATGCTATGCTATGCTATTCTTCATTCTAATATTCT
>NW_020769384.1:979870-1020430 GCF_900518735.1 Pseudonaja textilis
AGATAAAGAGATAGATGAAAGAGAGATGATGGATGGTAGAAGAAGAGAGAGAGAGAAAGAAGGAGGGAGGGACATTCAGACTTCATCAGATTTTTTTCAATTCTTTTCCTAATATTCCAATGGAACTTTAATGAGGATAAATGGCTTTGCTGTTCCGGAAGCCCCTCCAGAGTGAATCAATTTCCAACCCTCTATTGAAGAGTGTAGAAAGTACCTATCAGATTAAGGGCAAATGACCTGGAATCCAACCTCCACTCGGCTGTCCTTCCCAGTGTTTGGTTTAGTACTTGAATTAGCAGGTGGAAGACTTGATGGAAGACTTTTATTTGAGGTAGTAATTCTAACCAGACTGTAACTTCAATCTCAGTTATTGCAGTACCTACTCCCCATTTTTCCAGAGGTATCTACAGGGAAGCAAGATGGCAACTATGCTGGCATCTGTGCTTTTTGTGGGTTCCTGTCTTGATTTTTATTTTTATTATCCTGCACTTCCAATTTGCTAACCACTGGCAAGTCAATATGAGAAGAACTTTTGCAAATTTTCTTATCGTGTAACAACATTGCCGTGTTTGTCCAGACATTTCATTACCTTTGGAAAACAAGTATTTGTTGTCATCGTTTTTAATGTTCCTATGGAAAGAAGCAACACAAAACAAGACTCCCATATTCTAACTGTCACTCTTCCAGCAAACGTGAAAAGGAAATTCAACACTGTTCTATTTGTCATTCTTTCAGCAAACGTGAAAAGGAAATTCAATTTCAAAGGTGAGAAGAAGAGGTGAGGACGTGAGTCATGCTTTTTAAAAAATAATCTTACATAAGCCAAACACCTTCATATATTTTCTGCATTGATTCCCTTGTTGCTGATTGGAATATGGACTGATAAACAAGTCCCTGATCTCAATTAAAATTGAAAACAAAACCTTCCTCATTGTCACAACACTCCTACTTCTCCCTTGATCTTTTGAGACTTAATGTGATATTCTCTACCTTCGCTAACCATGACATTTTCAGACAATTACACAACCCAGGAGGGGGAAGGCAGCTGGTATGAACTAGTTGAAATATTCATTGCAAAAACATCAGAATAATTTTAAAAAAAAAACCACCAAAAGAGAAGGGAATGTTTTACATGATGGCACTAAGTGGGTTGCAGGATCCCATCTGGGTCAGTCACCAGAACCAGAGATTTAATCTTCTGAGGTTGCAGACTCACGACGTGGCTGCATCCTCAGGATCATGTGATCAAAATTCAGGAGCATGGCAACTGGCTCATATTTGCAGTGTCTCTGGGTCATTGATCCCCTTTTGCAACCTAATGATAGATAGATACATAGATGATAGATAGATAGATAGATAGATAGATAGAGAGAGAGAGAGAGAGAGAGAGAGAGAGAGAGAGATAGGCAGGCAGGCTGATAGTTACAGTAGATAGAAAGAAAGAAAAAATAGATATAGAAAGAAATAAAGATAGATGGATAGATAGAAAGAAAGAAAAATAAGATATAGATACAGAGGTGGTATTCAGCAGGTTCTGACCAGTTCTGGAGAACCGGCAAATACCACCTGTGACTGGAGATTTTACAGTATCTTTCACCTGCCATGCCCACCAAGCCACGCCTACAGAACCGTAGTAAAAAAAATTGAATCCCACCACTGAATGGATAGATAGATAGATGACAGACAGACAGACAGACAGATAGATAGATATAGGTGGACCGGCAGGCAGGTGGGCAGATAGGAAGAAAGAAAGAAAGAAAGAAAGAAAGAAAGAAAGAAAGAAAGAAAGAAAGAAATGATAGATAGATAGATAGATAGAAAGAAAGAAAGAAATGATAGATAGATAGATAGATAGATAGATAGATAGATAGATAGATAGATAGATAGATAGATAGAGAGAGAGAGAGAGATAGGCAGGCAGGCAGGCAGGCAGGCAGATAGATCTATGCTTTGGAAAACAGCTTGACCCACTCCTCCTCTCTGTGGCAGCCCCTCAACTATTGGAAGACTGCTCTCCTGTCTCCCCTGGTCCTTCTCTTCGCTAAACTAGCCATGCCCAGTTCCTGCAACTGTTCATCGTATGTTTTAGCCTCCAGTCCCTAATCATCCTGGTTGCTCTTCTCTGCACTTTTTCTAGAGTCTCAACATCTTTTTTATAGTGTGGTGACCAAAACTGGATGCAATATTCTACTCTAGGTGTTAATATAAAAATGCAGGTCAATCATAATCCAAGGCAGTACAGTCGAGTTGCATCAATTTGAAGATTGTTAGATAAAAATCTAGTGATCTGCCTACAGATTAAATCAGCAGGACGGGAAGGATGTGGGGGAAGAAGTTCATTTATGTAGCAATCTTTCCTTCCTTAGGGAGACAAAATTAGATCGCTAGCAACTCAGTGACAAGCACAACCACCAGGACTACACAGAACAGCACAAATATTTGCAAACATCGTAGCTTTTGGTTATATATAGTTCTGTAGTTGTTCAAGGAAACCTTTTCACTTTCTCCTACGAGAAGCTTTTAGGAAGGCAGAATTAGATCACACATGCTGCAATATATAGCTCCAACCTCTCTTGGTAAGGGTGAATCATAATTTATTGGGGATCTTTGCAGATCTTGGCGGGTGCAAAGATACTTGAAGTATCACAATAAAATACTTCATTTTTAGAAGACGTCAATCACGGGCTTTTCAGACTGTCAAAACTTGGAGAGATTAATTCAAAAAATTTGGGGTCTGGCAAAGGATATTTGGCAAGGGCATAACAAACATCCCACGAGGGCTGAAATAAAACTACAAACGATGTGCTTTAATGACATAATATCTCCTGGAGTGGTGTTTTTTTAAAAAAACCACACTGTTATAAATCTCTTGCTGACAGTATGATAGGCAGGATTCAGACCATAAACAAAATGTATGGCTGGGTTCACCTGAGTTCCTTTAATCGCTGATCCAATAAACCACAGCTCTATAATATGTACTCTGTTTCCCCAAAAATAAGACCCTGTCTTATATATTTTTTGCCACCAAAAAAGAGGCACCAGGTCTTATTTTTGGGAGATGTCATCTACTGACTAATCTCATCTGTGCGCTTTGCTCCTGGCCTCCTTTTCACTGTCAGGGGCCTTCGGGAACTTATTTTTCTGTGGCCAGCAAGGTTTTCCTGAAGGCCTCTGCAGCTGAAAACAGAGCTCTGGATTGATCCAGAGCTTTGTTATCAGCTACAGAGGCCTTCAGGAAAGCCTTGCCAGCTGCAGAAGAGATGGGCCAGCAAGGCAGGTGTCGGGGTGTGCAAGGCCTGGCTACAACTATCCAAAGCTAAGTAGTAGGGCAGCTCTACCCACCTTCTGTGATGACCCAGGGTGAGATACAAAACAAACACAGTCACAGAAAACAGGTGAAGCCCCTTTTATTCCTTCACTTTGCTTCCAAGCTCTGAATATCCTTGACGGAAGACAAAAAGCTCCCACACAAACAGTTACAAGAAGGAGTTAAAAATCAACACAAACCAGGCAAGATAAGGGCTGGATGACATCCACAGATAACAGAACACACACTGGGAAGGACACCAATCTCAGAGAGGAACCATGAATTAGAGATATATCCAGGCTTTGTTTCCAGAGCTCACCTATATACATGTCCGTCCTCTTATTCAGTTGTCACAGCTGCAGCCCATGAAGAGGATCAAGGCCAGGGGTGGGATTCAAATTTTTTAATAATCGGTTCTCTGGGTGTGGCTAAGTTGGTGGGCATGGCTTGGTGGTCATGTTACTGGCTTGGCGTGGCCAACTCAACATCACTCACATCGAGGCACACATCTCCTTGCCTGGCCTCTCGTGATTGTTGAGATGCTGCAACAGTCATAAGTGTGAAAAATGGTCATAAGTCACTTTTTCAATGGTCACTCCTCACAAGCAAAATATCAGCAAAGGAGGGAAAAAAAACTCCAGAGACATTCCTGAGCCAGGAAGTCTAGTCCTGCCAAGAATGTAATAAGGATTAACGGAGAGGCAGTTTCTATAAGCAACACCAGAATGTTTCCTTCCTGCCTTCCTTACAGGATTAGGCCAGTAATATCTTCTAACAACTGGTTCTCCCAACTGCTTAGAATGTTAACAACCGGTTCTAGCAAATAGGTGTGAACTAGTAGAATCCCACCCCTGATCAAGGCCCTCTCCTCCTGGGTAGACCATGTCCCTCCCTTATTCTCTCCTCCTTGCATGCCCTAGGATGAAGAGGGGATGGGCCTGGATCCTCCTCTGACTGCTCAGCTGGCCTCTGCCCTTCCCCAGCCTCCTCCACAACTTCCGGAGCCACACTTCCACTCCCTGTTGGGTGTTCCTCCTCTCCCTCAGAGTTAGTCTCCACCAGGAGTATGACACCCTCATCCCCACCCTACCTTAATTTTTACCCATGCACTCTGGAATGGGTGGGGTCTTAATTAGGGCTTATTTGGGGGGTAGGGCTTATAATGGGTGCATGTGTAAAAAATCAAACTAGGGCAATTTCAGGGTATGTCCTGTTTTTGGGAAAACAGGATAGGCAGATAATAGATAATATTCTAAGGATCTAAGCCAAACACTTTGGTTTAAAATGCTTGTTAGTTCTGGTCTGTAATTATTTCACTACATTTTCAGATTGACGTTCCTTCATCATCCAAAGACATTCTATAAAGGGCATGTGATGAATTCTACTCTTGGAATGAGCAATGCCCAATGGGTTCAGATCAAGGTTTGGTCACAGGTAACCAACCATCTGGGTTGAGGCTCACCTAAAGTGTAGAAAGAACCAGAGGAAATCCTTTCAGAAAACCTATACTAATTCAAGAGAGTTGGTCTCGGACAGAAAGCCACTTGAAGACACCAGAAGCTTTTGAAATGTGGATTTACAGGCAGCTGTTACCGATAAGTTGGGTTGACAAAATCAAAAATGATTAGGTGATAAGCCACCTGGGGAAGCCAAGGGAAATCCATCAAAACCATTAAAAAGCCAAAGTTAGAATATTTCAGACATGGGATGCAACACCCGGAAAAATGTGGCATCCTTCGCTTAATCCTCCAGGGAAAGATTGAAGGCAAACAAGGTCCAGGTACAAGAAGAACATCATGGCTTCAAAATCTAAGGGACTGGTTTGGACAAAACTCAGCGGCACTTTTTCGTGCGGCTGTTGATAAAAACAGGATCTCCAACACGATCGCCAACATCCAATGATGGATATGGCACAAGAAGAAGAAGACTAATCCAACAGTGGGGGCTTTGTGAGGGCTGCAGTGAATGTGGTAACATTAGTTATGGGGCAGGAAAGAGAGCAGTAAAAAGATGAAGATGTAATCTAGCAACATAACCCCTTTTGTACCAGGACAAACGAGTTGGTTTGAGATTTTGCGTTGTGCTCTTGAATTGGGGGGGAAAAAAAATGAGGTCTGGTCTGGTCACCACATTAAACTTTGAGCTATTACCGGTAGATCTGACCCCCCCAAATCTACAACTGTGATCCCCAAAGTCTACAACTCTATAGCAGCAGGAGTTCTCTCTTGCCATCTCATGGTCATTCAGATGTCTGCAGATCTGATAGCTCCCGTTTGAAGATAGAAGCTTCTAGCTTTGCATTCACTATATATGGGACCTCTCTTCAGAGATCCAGAATGTCCTTAGTTACCTTTAAGAATTGGGCTTAGGTGATACTTTTTTTTTCTTTCTCAGTTACCCAATAATCCGTTCTCTGATTTAAAATGTCATCTTTCATCTTCCAGTCAAGTCAGTTCTGGAAAAAAACATAGAACAATGAGCCAATGTAGTGAACCAGAAATATATCATAAACATAAATATAGATGTTCAACACCCACCCCCATATTTCATATTTTTCCCCTGCCCTTCTTAATGGACTACACTGCCCACTCTTTTGGTGGGCTGGCTTATCTCCATCTGTCCTTTGTTTTTATAACCATCAGCTTTGCTGTCGTGTTGTTTTTCCCCAACTGTGGGAGAACTAATGCTCACAAAACATATGTTATACCAAATAAAACCAAGTACAAAACAAACATCATAAAACAGTCAAAGAGTTTTGAGCCATAGCTAAGAATGGCTTCTAAAATCCCTAGGAAAATAAAGTATTTTTCACTTGACTGTGAGAAGAGTAGAAAGAGAATCTCACTGGTTATAATGTTCTATAAACAGTAAGATGCTACCATTCTCACATCAATGCCACACCTCAATGTCATGGGACTGGAGAAGGTGAGGTCCTTTAGAGCAGTGGCCTCCAACCAGTGAGCCAGGGACCACTGGTGGTCTGCAAGAAAATTTTGGTGGTCCTCAGAGAAATGTCACCCACAAAGAAATTAATCCAAGCTGCACGGGAACACAAGACTGCGCCTCCCACATGGCCTGACACAAGACTGCCGTCGCTTCCATTGTGAACAACATGAGGTAGTGAGGGGAGGGGGAAATGGCGGAGGGAACTTGCCCCACTGGGCCCATGCGCCTGGCCTGGCCACCAGGCTGCTTCTTTCTTCTGCTGCTTTTGGCTGCATGCAAGGAAAGCAGCAAAAGTCTTTCTTTCTCTCCCCCCAAACTCCACCAGAATTGAGTCTTTGGCACCCTGCAAGGCACCCTGCTCCAAGGGGCTGCGCTGGCAAAGATTCATTTCTGGAGGAGTTTGGGGGAGAGAAAGAACGATTTCTGCTGCTTCTGCTGCTTTCCTTGCACGAAGCCAAAAGTCAGTCTCTCTCTCTCTCTCTCTCTCTCTCTCTCTCTCTGAATGGAGCTGGAGATGGTATCCTGCAATCCCAAATAAAGAATGATCAGTAGGAAATCGGGGTGGGGAATTTTGGGGGGATTTTCCCAGGGTCTCTGGTCCATAGGATTTCAAATTATGAGTTTGGTGGTCCCTGAGGTCCAAAAGGTTGGAGCCCCTGCTTTAGAGCCAAAGACGCAAGTATAGAATGCATTTCATTAAACAATCTGGTTCCATTTTCTTTTCCTCAAAGTGGAAGATCGCTGGGTATTTCTAAGTAGACTTCCCATTGCTGAAGTCATTGTGGGTCGTTCTCCAGCTTCTGTACTACAATCTAATTATTTAGAGTAGATAGGATCCAATTCTCCTGTAACTTCTTTATCTAGTGTGGGAAGAATTTATAAATGTTGTAACTGTGTTAGAAATATTGCACTGGGAATCATATGTTAACTGACTCCACAACTGTTACTGATTTTCGAGTCCCCGAAATCCTTTAAACGCATAAAAAACTTCAGAATTAATAAATACTCATTTCAAATTGTAAACACACACAAACAAACACATAAAACTCAATTTACACAATGTAAACAACAATTATTACATCTACATCACTTGATTTAATCAACCCCTTCTCTGGGGTCAGCCCCCAGGCCCCCCAAGAGTCACCCTAGAATCGGACTGCACACCCTTCCACACTTGACACAAGCTCCCCTCTAAAATGATGCCTGTCTACGCATTTTCTCTGCAGCTGCCCCTAAAGGCAAAACTCTTTGCTTTGGGCAATAAATATTTCTCCCTTCCTCACTGCTGTCTGGATTTCATTTTTATTTATTCTTGCACAAACCCAGCATCAGTTGGAACCCAAATTTTCTTGGCAACAGTTTCCAAGAAGATGTATAGTATGATCATGATATTTTTTAAGCCTATTTTCTCCTTCTCCTCCTCCTTCTCCTCCTCCTCCTCCCCCTTCTCCTTCTTCTATTTTTCCCCTAGTATATTCCTACAGGTGCAGGATCCACTTTGTGGATCACTGAACGCCACTTAACATGGTCAGCTGCATCTCCAGGATGCAGGCCCACGGCTTGCATGTCTTTCTTGATGGTATCTCGCCAATCTCTGTTTTGGATACCCAGGAGGTGGCCGGCCATTGACTTCTAGTTGGTAAGGTCATCTTGGTCACAGTGGAAGGTGCTGCTCTCTGGACGTGTCTATACTAGCGGAGTTGGCCTTCTCTCCTCTTCCCTGTAAGTGGTGCTATGCTACAATGTTGTCGGGTGCTGTCATGTGTGATGTGGTCCAGAAGGGAGATGCCCGATATCCAATAGAACATTCACATTTCCATGGCATGGAGACAGTTTTCGGTCCCTGTTGGTGCTGCCCAGCATTCAGTGCCATACAGCGTGACCGGATGGAAGGTTGTCTTGTAAATCTTAGATTTGAGACACGTTGGCATTCATCTGTCACATAACACACTGGTGAGTTCTTGCCAACACATCCAGGCTGTATTCACCCTTGCTCACAACTCAACGTCAGAGGTGGTATTCAGCAGGTTCTGACCAGTTCTGGAGAACCAGTAGTGGAAATTTTGAGTAGTTTGGAGAACCAACCAATCCCACCTCTGACTGGCTTTGCCCCCATCCATTCTCCACCTCCTGAGTCTCAGCTGATTGGCTGGGTCTCCTTTGGTTCCCCTGCACAGGAGAATGGAGCTGGAAAGCAGGTTAGTGGGCTGGGGAGGGAATGGGGATTTTGCAGTAACCTTCCCCTGCCACGCCCACCAAGCCACGCCCACAGAACCAGTAGTAAATAATTTGAATCCCATCACTGCTCACCATTGATGTTGCCATTGCCTTGGAGGTGGGATCCCAGATACCAAAAACTGTCCACCTTCTTTAGGTGATTTGAAGCGTTCCCAGGTTCACCTTTTAAGCCTTTTATGCAACTCTAAATCATGTGATTTCCAAAGAAGTGGACAGGACATGATATTTTGTTGGAAGACACGAGGAATACTGGGAGACCTACAGCGCAATGGCTGAGCTCTTTAATAGCATCACTAACTGAAAGAAGAAAGTAAAAAGGAGATGCTAACAATTCACCTTAATCAAGGCTTGGAATGGTAGAAGATTGCAAGCTCTGTAAAACGTTTGCTTTCCCACCACTTCATTTACAAGCCTCATTAGCAAATGAGTAACCGCTCTCCCCACTCATTCCAGATTTCAGTGAACACGCAGGATGAACATAAATATTTGCTGTGCACTTGTCAGCTAAATGGAGAAGTGCAGCCTTGTTCCAGTTTTGACAATTGCTGTGTCACTACAAAATATAATTGAGGACATGCCATTTGTCTTATACCGTATGCTGCGTTTATTTCACTGGTAGGCATATTTATTTAACTTGCAGAGAAAGTAAATCCAATTAATGTGGATGCTCAACAACTTGCAGCTAGAAGGTCACATGAAATAGATGCATCAAGCTGAAGCTGTGGGGAGGAAGGGAAATTGTCATGCAAATTCTCCTAATTTAAATAATATTGCAGAGAAATATATCTCCATTATATTTATTTATTTATTCATTCATTCATTCATTCATTTGTTTATTTATTTATTTGTCAAGCAAGTATTAGATAACAGGTATAAGTATAAACATGGTTATGAATACATGAAATGGATACGAATAGAAAAAAGAAACAATAGGACAGGGACGGTAGGCACGTTGGTGCGCTTATGCACGCCCCCTACAGACCTCTTAGGAAAGGGGTGAGGTCAATAGTAGACAGTCTAAGGTTAACGTTTTTGGGGTTTGGGGAAGAAATCACAGAGTCAGGTAGAGTATTCCAGACATTGACCACTCTGTTGCTGAAGTCGTATTTCCTGCAATCGAGTTTGGTGAGATTAACCTTGAGTATGTATCTATTGTGTGCTCTTGTATTGTTATGGTTGAAGCTGAAGTATTCATTGACAGGTAGGACATTGCAATGTATGATTTTATGTACTATACTTAGATCGGACTGAACGCGGTTTTCTAGGTCTAGAATTTCAAGTCTGGTGGCATAAGGTATTCTGCAACGAGTAGAGGAGTAGAGAACTCTTCTCGTGAAATATCTCTGGATTTGCATGGGCAATACATTTTTCATCTGCTGCTCCGTTTTCTGTTCTCACTTTTGGACACGCTCATTTCTGGATGGGACCAAATACTGCAAATATTGTACTGGCATTGTACTGAATGTCATCAAACATATTCTAAAATCTGTTCCACATCAATTGCCAATTGGTATATGCTGTAGTGTGGCAGTTATCCAGTGGTGATAAAAAAAAGTGATGCGCCATTGTCTATCAACTTCATTTCTTCATTTTGTGCCATTGGGGCTTCCTTGACTCTTGATAACTATGTGGACAAATCTATACTCTTTTTTTTTCGGCAACGCTTTTGAAGATGTTTTGTCCTCGTCTTCTTCCTGAGGCTGAGAAAAAACGACTGGCCAGAGTCACCCACTTGACTTCATGCTGAAGACAGGACTAGAACAAGTGTTGGGTTTCAAATAATTTAAGAACCAGTTCTCTGCCCTAATGACTGGCTTGGGTGGGTGTGGTCATAGTGAGCGTGGCCAGGGTGTGTGACAGGCAGCACTCAACCTCCTGCACCCCCCTGGGAGCAAAAATGGGCCGTGGAGGGGTATGACACCCCCTCATGCCCCGTTTTGATCCTAGTAGGCCTCCCCGTAGCCTCCTGGGAGCCAAACAGGCTGTGAGGAAGGGGGCGTGTCACACTGTCAAATTAACTACTAAGACTGTATTACTTTGCTTCTCATCCTTACTAGTACCTATCTCTTCCCACTTATGGCTATATCCATGTTGCTTGTATCTTTACAACTTATATCGTTTTTATTGTTTCCTAGTATGATTTGATTATTTATTGATATTCTATGACTATCACTAAGTGTTGTATTTTATGATTCTTGAATGTATTTTTATGTACACCGAGAGCATAAGCACCAAAGACAAATTTCTTGTGTGTCCAATCACATTTGGCCAATAAAAGAGTTCTATTCTATTCTATTCTATTCTATTCTATTCTATTCTATCCTATCCTATTCTTTTCTTTTCTAATCTATTCTATTCTATTCTCCCTTCCCTTCATCTATTCTATTCTGTTCTGTTCTGTTCTGTTCTGTTCTGTTCTGTTCTGTACCGTTCCATTCCATTCCATTCCATTCCATTCTATTCCATTCTATTCTATTAACTTTAGAAGTGCTCCAAGGACTACATTCACTCCTGTGAAGCCCATGTGTGTGATCTTGGGGCCATGGGTTATATTTTGATTGACTCTCCACCTTTTCCAATGTTACAGATTTCTCAAGTCTTCACATAAGGCTCCAAAACATGATAACGTGAGCTTGGTCATTGGAGTCTCAGGTAAATATTCTGAGCTTAATTTGCTTAAAGACCTATTTGTTTCTTTCCTTGGCTATCTATTGTAGTCTCAAGAGGGTGTTGTTGTTTTTTCCAACACCAATGTTCAGAAATAGAAACCTGCTTTCTATTTTGTTTCTTCAAAGCCCGGTGAAATGTAAACCCAATGTCAATCACATTTTCAAGTCTTGCCAACCACCAATATTTATATTAACAATACAATTTTTTGCCCCACCTACACACAACACTGCTTCCATGTCCCTCCCTCCTTTCTTTCATTAACATCTTTGGCATGCTACCAAGACATTGCCACCATGTGTTAAAATAACTTGTGTAGTTGGCTGTTAACAAACTGTTCATCCTGTTGAATGTATAATACATTCAACTAAAGGCAATAAATAGAATCAGGAAGAGCTGGCAATGTTGCTTAATTACTTTTGGGATCTTATGCATTTGCAGGAGAAATATCTGTAGTGTTGACAGATTAATACAAAGGAACCCATTAAAAAGACATTTCAGCGGAGAGTAACAACACAATGGCTGCAAAGAATGGACAGCCATTCGCCCAAACTTCAGAGATAAAGTTCAGATGCCGTGGTTACGTGCAAAGTCTCAATTAAAGAAAGAAAGACTTTAAATTACGTTTTTGCAGCCTTAATTTAACTTCCACTAAAGGTAGCCAGGAGATTAAATCACTTATAGCTGACTAAAAGCACTGTGACATTGGGAAGGATATTTCGTCAACACTATGATGAGCCAAAAAGACATGAGAAAATGAATTGGCTAGTGTGGATTTAGACACCTGTCAATTCATTATTGTTATATCGGTAGATCGGTCCCCAAGGAGAGACGCGACAACAGTGATTTTCAAGCTCTTTTATTGCGTGCTTACATCGGCTCGTCCGGCTTCGGATCGGTGGCGGCTTATATTGAACTTGCTCTTGGCGCCACGGCCAATGACATCGTTTCGAATCTCTCGCGATCAGTTTATCCAATCGCGGGCAATTCGCAACGGGCCAATCACTGCGGCTTACTCAACCAATCCGAGCTCAGTGCATTTTAACCAATCAGAATTAAGTATTACAAGAATGCTAATACAGTAATACAGAACAATTATCACTGTCATTTTGCTCTGCGTTGGAGATAAGTCCTTCTCTCCTGAAACCGAAGATGATCTTGGCAACTCTAGGTATGGCATATCATTTGGGTTTGGTCAAGCATTTCCTTTTACTGACCGTACCTCCTGTTCAAAGTTATATCACTGCACATTCAGCCAATCCCCTCCCTACAAGAGGGGAGAGGAGAGGAGAATGGGAGAGAAGGACGGAAGGGGAGGAGGGGGGAGGAGGGGAGGAGGAGAGGAGAGGAGGACAGAAGAGAAGGACTGGAGGGGAGGACAGGAGGGGAGAGGAGGGGAAGAAAAGAGAGGAGAGGAGGAGGGGAGAGAAGGAAGGAAGGGGAGGGGAGGAGTCTTCATGTCTTTTGCAAACATTTCTTTTATGTCTACAGCATTTTAGGTAGTGGTCAGCTTGCTGCGTACAACTTCATTGGGAAATACTTCTCTGTGTAAACAAAGAAAACAGCATTAAGAGTTGTGTGTGCAACTTTTGTTCCCCTTTGATACTGCAGACATGGTAGAATCTCCTTCCACATTTACTACCAAGGAAATGTGTCAAGCGAGGCAGATTTAGACACCCCATTCTTTTTCTTACTAGTAATTACAGCTGACACAGCTTTGTTCAGCTCCTAAAATGTCGTGCCTATGGCTCATGAGCTATTTTTAGTGCTTAATAAATAGTTCCATTGTTTTAAGTTCTACTCCACCCTTTACTGAAACGAGGTCTGCTCTTCTCTTCTCTTCTCTTCTCTTCTCTTCTCTTCTCTTCTCTTCTCTTCCCTTCCCTTCCCTTCCCTTCCCTTCCCTTCCCTTCCCTTCTTTCTCCCCTCTGCCTCGCCTCCCCTTTTCTCCGAGAACAGAGGTCTAAAGCCCAATGCTTAGATGTTTCTGCTGGGAAAACAAGTCTATTGAAACATGTTGTTAACAATTTAATAACTAATGACAATGCTCATTCAACTGGGAAGGCCTCTGGTGATAAAGACAACTAGGATTGTGATTGGTGGATGCCAATCGGTCACCCCTGAAGCAACAGCATGACCTGGAAGTATCAGGTGGTTCCAGACCATCGCCAGGCATTGGGCCACCTAAGGCAAAAGATAGATCGTTTCTACTTGCAGGCATTTCAGGGGTGGCATTCAGCAGGTTCTAACCAGTTCTGGAGAACCAATAGTGGAGTTTGGAGAACCGGCAAGTGGAGTTCATAGAACCGGCAAATACTACCTATAACTGCCAACCCCATCAATTCTCTGCCTCCTGAGTCCCAGCCGATCAGCTGGGTCTTCTTTGGTTGCCCTGCACAGGAGCTGGAAATCAGGTTAGCGGGGTGGGAGGGAATGGAGATTTTACAGTATCCTTCCCCTGCCACACCCACCAAGCCATATCACACCCACCAAGCCACACCCACAGAACTGGTTTGAATCCCAGCACTGACATTTGTATCTCATGGAATCATTACACCTGAAATGGCGCTTCCATTTCTGCCAAGAGATCTGCCCTGCAAGGAAAGGCAATGGCAGATCCGCTTCGGAGGAAGAGCTTGGGGAGATGCCATTGTCAAGGAAGCATCTGGTGTAGTTGCCTCATCTTCCTGACAACAGGACTGGCCTCCAAGAGGTGGCTTTTAACTGCTTGCACCGAAAACCAAATTGCATATTGTGGTGAAGCAACATTGACTTAAAATGGCGGTGTTGAGATAAGAAGTTGATACCAGTTAGGCACAAAACACCAGGTCCACCCATGAAGGTCCAATTAAAGTGGTTCATTGCAAAAAGTCTATGTGCAGGAATCTTCTCAACTATTGGTTAGCACTTACTTGGAATTAGATAAGGGTCAACAGAATTCAAGGAGGGAGTTGGACTTAGATTGCTTGTGGCTACGTAGAGATTCTAGGCTGATCGCTCTTTTAATTCCTCCTCCACATTCTGCCACTCCTTCTCTTACAATACCACTGAGTATCTAACAAAGGCATAACTCTGGAGAAGCTAAAGCTTAATTTAGGAGATCTGTTATCCTAGTTCATTGCTATAACTGTTTCCCACATACCATTCCTTCTCCAGATCTCTGCTGTCTTCCTTTCCCTCTCCCTCTTTCTCCTGTTTTGGAGCCAATTTCCAATTTTGATAAATTCCAGAGTGAATCAGGGACTGAAGTAGAGTCAGATAACGAGGTGAGTCAAAAGTGGGACATTCTAAGAGGTTAAGGTCCGTCTCAAAACTGGAACAAGCACGGTAAACGGGTAATGAGATGTGTCACAAAGTTTCATTCTTCTTTCAGTCTTTGTTGACTGCTGCCTAAAGCTGGCGGGAAAATGCAGAACATTTATTATGCTCTGAGGCTAAGGATAAAGGACAATCTACCTGAGGGTGATGGGCTGTCCAAATGCTAAGATGTTGGCTGTAACCATCTAATCCCACTCTTTTTATTGTGCAGTGAATATACATTTAAAAAGTCGAGTTTCAACTTCAGAGTTACGGTTGTCATCTGAACTTTGTTTAAACTCCCCCTTGGGGGGTCTAGAGAGGTTCTCAGTCATCCAGGTCATGGTTGTCCCAAAGGTGCTTTTTTTTTTTTCAGGAGGCCACTGGACTTTCTTGTTTTTTTTTTCTTTTGAAGACATTTCACTTCTCATCCAAGAAGCTTCTTCAGCTCTGACAGGATGGTGGGGAAGAAAGGATTTATACTTGCAGACAGCTGGTCGTTTGCATCCTTTGAGAGGGTTGTTGGAGGTTTATCTGTGTCCTCAGGGTCACCTGAGTGGTGAAAATAGTTCCTGTAGTCTGCCATTTCTCTCTGGAAATCCGTTCCTACTCCCACACCATTCAAAGGATGTTCATCCAAAATTGGATAGCTAAAAGTTTGTAGAGATTCTCAGTCCTCCAAGTCATGGTTGTCCCAAAATGTTTTTTTTCAGGAGGCCACTGGACTTTCTTGTTTTTTCTTGGAAGATGTTTCACTTCTCATCCAAGAAGCTTCTTCAGCTCTGACTGGATGCTGGGGAATGGAAGGATTCATATTGCAGTATGCAAATGACCATCTGTCTGCAAGGAATGTATATCCTTCCATTCCCCACCATCCAGCGTTAGGGCTAAATAAGAAGCTAGGAAGAATACTTTCTGAACTTTTTCCCATTCCTTCTTCAGACAGAGCTTCCACTTGTCTGGTCTGCAGCCCTTCCTCCTGTCTCCCAAGGTCATTCCCACACACCATTAGGATAATTAAGATGATAGGAGAGCCAGGATATGGGTCAAGGATGCTGAGTCTTTCCAGGGTGCTGGTACCCAAAGGATTGCCTGAACGTGGTTGGTAACAAAGCTATAAATTCTTGCTGGATCTACTTGGCATGGAACTTTCTAACTCAGTAAGAAAAGGGACATGCCAAGCACTTTTGCTGATAGAAAATTAGACACATATTTATTTGACATTCTGCACTACTCCGAGCACTTTAATAACTACATTAATCTAAAGGCTACATCAATAAAAATGCTCCGGGTTGTTTCACGTTGAATGCCAGTTGGGCAGGAGATATTGAAGCCTGTGTGTGTCTGGGGGGAAGGGGAGGATTATTTTTTATCAGCATTTAGCAAAAGTTTTAGGTCACCTTGCCATAATGGTGCAGATCCCTCCACTTTAAAGGCGATTTAATTGGATTTTTCCACAGAGAGGGTGCCGTGTGACAACGTCCTCTTGCCCACTTCAGAGTTCTTGAGGAAGAACTCATAAATAAAATCAAAATGAATGATAGCTCAGGGAAAACAGGATCTGCAAACCTCTCTTCCGTCAACTACATCGTTTCCTCCATAAGCTACACGTAGCGATTAAGGTCGGGGTGCAGAAAGGTGGGAAGAGAGCAAAGGAAGGAATCTTTTGGGCTCACAAGGTCTCAGACTGGATCCTTTATCGGAAAAATTCCAGGGATTTATTTTCTAACTTCCTGTGGATAAGTGTTGTGGTTCGCTGGCAACCTGTGCAGACGGCAGAGGAATCGGACAGCGGGGAAGAACGGGGACCAGTCCTGGAGTCTGGAGAGGACTCGGATGAGGGTCTTGCATCCAATGCAGAGATGGAGCCAGGACCATCGGGGAGTGGGGTGCTGACTCCGAAGTCTCCAGAGTCTGGCAGCAGCGAGGCAGAGGACCCAGGGGAGCCTGTTCCCAGTGCGCATGTGCACAGAACTGCTAGAAGGTAAGAGCAGATGAGACAAAAGGGGTGACTTGGGAGTAAGGCTTGGAAGTGATTGCCCCTCTCATAAGTTATAAAAGACATGCAAAGGTAGAGAAACCTTTGCAGGAAGCAAAGTTGTTCTTTCTATTCAGATTAATCCTGTAAGCTCTGTGTGGACTTTGTAGTTCAGTTGGTTTTCTATAGTTCATTTGGCACTCTAGTTGTTGGCAGCAATTCAAAAGAGAGAAAGGTGGGTGCTTATCTCGAGGGACTGTTTGGGACTCATTACGGGCTGGGAATGAACATAATTCCCAGCGTTGAAATAAAACAAGAGTTGTTTTAACTAAGCGTGTGCTTAATTACGGTCTCAGGAAGCCTTGGTCAAAAAAATAAGGTCATAAAATGTTACCTGGTGGATTAGACCAAAGGCCATCTCAACTAGCGATCCTTGAATTACAACCATTCATTTTTTGAACATTCAAATTACAACAGCACTGAAAAAGATGACTTATGACCGTTTTTCACACAACCATCATAGCATCCGTGTAGTCACATGATCAAAATTAAAGATGTTTGGCAACTGGCATGTATTTATGATGGCTGCAGTGTCCTAGGGTCATGGAACAGAAGTTGCCTTCAGAAGTTGTAGGAGCTTCATCCCTGAAGGCTTTCAAGAAGGGACTGGACTGCCACCTGTCAGAAATGGTGTAGGGTCTCCTGCTTGGGTGGTGGGGTTGGACTAGATCAGTGGTTGCCAACCAGTAGGCCAGGGACCACTGGTGGTCCGTGAGAAAATTTTGGTGGTCCTCAGAGAAATGTCACCCCCAAAGCAATTAATTCAGCCTGTGTGGGAACACAAGGCTTGCATTGTTTACATTGCTTGCATTGCGAACAACATGAGATAGTGAGGGGAGGGAGGAAAGGGCGGAGGGTGGAACTTGCCCCACTCGCCCCAGGCGCCTCGCCTGGCCATCAGGCTGCTTCTTTCCACTTCTTTCTTCTTCTTCTTTTGGCTGCATGCAAGGAAAGCAGCAAAAGTCTTTCTTTCTCTCCCCCAAACTCCGCCAGAAATGAGTCTTTGGGACCCTGCAAGGCATCCTGCTCCAAGAGGCTATGCTGGCATGACAAGTCTCACAAATTCTCATTTCTAGCGGTGTTTTGGGGAGAGAAAGAAAGACTTCTGCAGCTCCTGCTGCTTTCCTTGCATGAAGCCCAAAGTCTCTTTCTCTCTCCCCCTGAGAACGGAACGGGAGACGGTATCCTGTGATCCCAAATAAAGAACAATCGATCGGTAGTAAAATGGGGTGGGGGAATTTTCCTGCAGACTTTTTGAGGGATTTTCCCAGGGTCTCTGGTCTGCGGGATTTAAAATTATGAGTTTGGTGGTCCCTGAGGTCCAAAAGGCTGGGGACCCCTGGACTAGATGGCCTACTAGGTTCCTTCCAACTCTTTTATTCTGTTATTATCCCCTTTTGTGACCTTCTGACAAGCAAAATCAAAAGGGAAGCCAGATTCACTTAACAACTGTTATTAACTTAACAACTGCAATGATTCACTTAACACCTGTGGCAAGAAAGGTCTTAAAATGGGGCAAAACTCACTTAACAACCTTCTTGCTTAGCAACAGAAATGTTGGGCTCAATTGTGGTCATCAGTCAAGGATTATCTGACGGGCAATCCATTTTACTTCAGAAGATCATGAACATGAACTGAGATGCAGAGTAGTTCTCTTTAAGTAGCTGGTTCTTGAGATCTTTACAATAGAATAGAGTTCTTTATTGGCCAAGTGTGATTGGACACACAAGGAATTTGTCTTGGTGCAAATGCTCTCAGTGGACATAAAAGAAAAGATACATTCATCAAGAGTCAAGGATAATTAGGTACAACACTTAATAATAGTCATAGGGTACAATAAGAATAGAATAGAATAGAATAGAATAGAATAGAATAGAATAGAATAGAATAGAATAGAATAGAATAGAATAGAATAGAGTTCTTTATTGGCCAGGTGTGATTGGACACACAAGGAATTTGTCTTGGTGCAAAGGCTCTCAGTGGACATAAAAGATACATTCGTCAAAGAGTCAAGAATCATCAGGTGCAACACTTAATAATAGTCATAGGGTATAATAAGAATAGAATAGAGTAGAGTAGAGTAGAGTAGAGTAGAGTAGAGTAGAGTAGAGTAGAGTAGAGTAGAGTAGAATAGGAATAGGAATAGGAATAGGAATAGAGAATAGAGAATAGAGACTAGACTAGACTAGATTCTTTATTGACCAAGTGTGGTTTGACACACAAGGAATTTGTCTTGGTGCAAATGCTCTCAGTGTACATAAAAGAAAAGATACATTCATCAGGAGTCAAGAATCATCAGGTACAACACTTAATGATAGTCATAGGGTAGAATAGGATAGGATAGGATAGGATAGGATATAGGAATAGAATTTAAATAGAATGGGGTGGAACGGGATAGAGAATAGAATAAAGTATAGAATAGAATAAAAAATAGAGAAGAGTAGAATAGAGTATAATAGACTAGAATAGAACAGAATACAAGAGAATACAATAAAATAGAATTCTTTATTGGCCAAGTGTGATTGGACACACAAGGAATTTGTCTTGGTGCAAATGCTCTCTGGGTACATAAAAGAAAAGACACATTCATCAAGAGTCAAGAATCATAAGGTGCAACACTTAATAATAATCATAGGGTACAATAAGCAATCAAATCATACCAGGAAAAAACCAATATAAATCGTAAGGATACAAGCAACAAAATGGCAGTCATAAGTGGGAGGAGATGGGTGATAAGGAGTGATGAGAAGATTAATAGTAATAGTAGTGCAGACTTTGTAAATAGTTGGACAGTGTTGAGGGAATTATTTGTTTAGCAGAGTGATGGCGTTCTGGAAAAAAACTGTCCTTGTGTCTAGTTGTTCTGGTGTACAGTGCTCTATAGTGTCGTCTTGGGGGAAAGAATTGAAACAGTTTATGTCCGGGATGTGAGGAGACTATAGATATTTTCACAGCCCTCTTTTTGCCTCATGCAGTATATAGGTCCTCCATGGAAGGCAGGTGGGTAGTAATTGTTTTTTCTGCAGTCCTAATTATCCTCTGAAGTCTGTGTCTGTCCTGTTGAGTAGCAGAACCAAACCAGACGGTTATAGAGATGCAGATGACAGACTCAATCATTCCTCTGTAGAACTGGATCAGCAGCTCCTTGGGCAGTTTGAGTTTTCCGAGTTGGCGCAGAAAGAACATTCTTTGTTGTGCTTTTTTGATGATGTTTTTGATGTTAGGTGTCCATTTTAGGTCTTGAGAACCTAGAAATTTGAATCTTCTGCCTTGATTTAAAGCAGGAGTAAACAGCCATTTTATGGGTTTGTCTTCTGCATTTTGAAGACCACCTAATTGGTGATTATATCCTCTGCTGATAGCCTTGAATCCATTGATGAATAGAAATAGGTATAAAAGGGTTAAAGAATTGCACGTTTGGGGGAAAACTTTGGTTAAAAAAACAATTTACAAATGGATCAATCAAATCATCTCTTCAGATGGAACTACTTCATTGATCTGATGCAACAAAATGAATTATTTATTCAATAAACTTCTTCAAAGACTCGCTGTTATAAACAGAACCTTCAAACTGGTGGGGTTTTTTTTCACCTTTACAAATGGAAAATGCGATGCGAGGAACACATTGCAAGGTAATCAAATTGATTCTTCAAATTTAAACCGAAGCAAATCAGAAGCAAATCTCAAATCAGATCTTGGCTCATTCGTATGTCCCTCTGGGAAAACAATTATTGGATGAAACAGTGGAAACAGAAAAAATTTCAGCATAGGGAGGGTGTGGTTTTATTTTTTATTTTTTAATGAGCTATGGGCTATGAAGCCATCAGACCAGATTTGGTAGACCACGATCTTAAGGTCACATTCCCTAAAGTCAGCAGCAACATGGTGGACCATTTTATCATTTCAGAGCAATCTTTAGGGAAGAGCCATAGAGAAGGAAAAAAGGAAATAGGGGGAGCAGCAGCCATGGGCCCCTTTGGAGCCTTTCCTGGACCAGCTTTTTTTGTTCCAGTCTGTCTAGAAATAGTCTGTTCTCACATCTTCACGGACATTTCATCTTCTACATCTGCAACTTATCCCCAGAATCCCCTCTCCTATTTTTGTCTGTCTCTGTCTGTCTGTCTATCATCTATCTATGTCCTATCTATCTATATCCTATCTATCTATCTTCTACCTATCTATCTATTTTTCTCTCTATCTCTCTCTCTATCTATCTATCTATCTATCTATCTATCTATCTATCTATCTATCTTCTATATCTATCAATCATCTATCAATCTATCTAATATATCTATCTTTCTATCTATCTCTATCATCTATCTATCTACCTATCGATCTATCGATCTATCGATCTATTGATATCTTTATCTATCTATCTATTTATATAATCTATCTATCTATATTCTCTATCTCTATCTTCCATCTCTATCAATCATCTAGCTATCTATCATCTATCATTTATTTTTTGATCATCTATCTCTATCTATCTATCTATCTATCTATCTATCTATCTATCTATCTACCTACCTATTTATCTCTCCCTCCCTCCCTCTAGTCTATCTCAATCTATCTATTCATCCTATGACTTATCACTAAACTATATCTTCTTCTCTCCATCCATCCATCCATCCATCCATCCATCCATCTACCCGCCCGCCTCCCCATCCATCCATTCCAGAAATCTGAGCTCCAGTCCTTTTGTTCATTTTACTCTCTGTGTATATAGACAAATTTTAGGTTTTGATATATTCGCTGCTTGTTCTTGGACTGTTTTTTTAATTGCGTGTTTATGTTGTTCACTATCCAAAGTCAGACAGCCTGAGTTCTGTGGCCTAATAAATCTTTAAATAAATAACAATCAGAGCCTTCAGATTCTTTAACCTTATTCCAGTCTAATGGATTTGTCCTTTTATATTATTCAATATAAATATAGCTGCCTCCTTCCTTTCGTTTCTCCCATGACTTTCGGAAAAATCAATGCATGCATGTAAAGGAAAGATGACAGCTGATAGTAAGTATTTTAGAGAGCTGCAGAGAATATAAAGGAAAGTGGCATTTCAAATCCAGCCTCTAATCTGGCATCAGATCCATATAGATGACCTTCCTGGTTCCTCTCTAAATGCCCATTTCAAGAATGAAGCTGTTCTTTCTGTGACAGCCATTTATTGGGGGCAGAAAGGTCACACAATTGGCCACTCCAAATTTCAACTAACAAATGCTCTGTCCTACACATTGGCAAAAAATAAATAAATCGGAACACCAAATACAAGTTAGGAGGAAATGATCTCGTAGACGACCCTCGCTCTGTCAAGGACCTAGGAGTATCTCAAACAATTTAAGTCCCAGAGCGCACTGTAACAGCATTGCCAAAAAGGCTTGAAGAGTTGTTAACCTTATTTTACAAAGTTTCTTCCCCAGAAACATTGAATTGTTAACTAGGGCATACAAAACCTTTGCCAGACCAATTCTCGAATACAGCCTGAAACCCACACCTGTATATTGGACATTAACACAATTGAGCAGGTTCAGAGGTGTTTCTCAAGAAGAGCTCTCCACTCCTCTACTCACAATAGAATTCCCTATGCCTCCAGGCTTGAAATTTTGGGCCTGGACAATCTTAAACTGCGCCGCCTGCCGTCTGATCTAAGCATAGTTCACAAAATTGTCTGCTATGATATCTTGCCCATCAATGACTTCTTCAGCTTCAACCACAACAACACATGGGCAAACAACCGATACAAACTCAAGTAAACCGCTCTAAATTCGATTGCAGAAAATATGACTTCGGCAACAGAGTGGTTCAACACCTGGAATGTTCTAAACTCCATTGTTACAACCTCAACCCCTCACAGCTTCAACCTGAAACGGTCTACTGTGGATCTCACCCTATTCCTAAGAGGTCCTTACAGGGGGCGTGCATAAGCGCACTAACATGTCTATCCTCCCTGTCTTACTATCCCCATTTATCTGTATTTATTTCCTTTGTTCCTGTTTATGTTCATACTTATACTTGTTATTGTCAGGATTCTGACAGTTACCCCCGTTTAAATCATGAGTCTCAAGCCAAACTTCCAAAACTTAAAAAAGATTTATTGGGAGTTAACATGCTGGCACTGCCTGGATGCAGCCAACTCTGAGGCACATCATTCATTGTCACCCTTGAGCCTGGTTTTCCCCCCCACCCCGGGTGTATCCTAATTCATATTCTCCAATGGGACACATCCATAGCCAAGAGTCATCAATCAGGCTCTCCAGTTAGAATTTTGCATAGCAGAAACTTCGGTCACCTAGTTACTATCTTTGAAAACATTTATGGAATGCAGTTTCGGTTTTGCAAGCTACTGCACTGCTTCCCCCTCCCTTTCTGTTGGCAATTCTAAAAAGACCATAGAAATATTTTATGAGTTGACAGTTATCTTGTACATGTTTGACAAGGAAAGAAAGAAAGAAAGAAAGAAAGAAAGATATATAGCATGCTCCTAATGTTAAAACTAGATCTTGCAAAATCTTAAATTAGTTTTAAGGGAGGGGGAGAGGGAGGCGAGAGGGAGTTATTAATAAACAAGGAAGGGATTATTTTTTTATCCAGGAAGATGGAACAATTATTTCCAATCATATTCTTTGGTATTGCATTTATCCCGGCTTTCTCTCCCTGTCCTCTCATTAATATATTTTTTAAAAAACCTTATTTTTTCCTTTGAATAAAACCCTGGGACATTTGATAGCAGGAAAAAAAAAACCAACGCTCCCTTAATACTTCATTCAAAAGTCACACACACCCACACACACCCATACACCCACACAACACACACACACCACTCCAAGAGTTCATTATTTCTAAAACAAAACAATTGAATCAAATCAGCTCAGCGGGATAATTGATCCTCCTCTTTTTCCCTATTGATTGCAGGATAGAATTACATTGTTTTTCAGGGCCATCAATAAAGCCCCTACTTACTGCCACGGAGACGGTGTCTTTCATTTCTTTAAAACACACACACACACACACACACACACACACGCACCCCAATAAAAGAAAAATAGAAAATTGAGCCAGTGAGCAAAACCAAGCCATAAATCTGGAGGGATTTGGACATCTGTGTGCCTGCTCATCTCACAACCTCTGCCTTCCTCTGATTGCGTTTGATTCAATGGTTCCCTCACGGAAGGAGACAGGTCCATCTTCTCCTCATGGCATATGAATTAGCCCCTGTTCCTGTTTGTTGTTTCTGTTTGATTTATTTATTTTAAGAGAGAGGAAGTAAACAACAGGTACAGAGAGACCTGATTATTACTTTGCACATTTTTAACTGTGACTAGATGAATGTTTTTTAATTGGCCCAGCAAGAGACGGGTGAGGTAGCGTTGAAGGTCTTTGCGTGAGGGAAAGCAAGTTCCGGTCCCTTCTCAGCCATAATACAGGTAAATCCTCGACTTACAACTTTAGTTGACTGAAGTTACAACAGCACTGAAAAAAAATGTGATTTATGACTGTTTTGCACACTCACACTTGCATGATGCATCCCCAGGCATCCTCAAAAGCTGGACGCTTGGCGATGGACTCCTATTTATGATGGTTGCAGTGTCCAGGGGTCGTGTGGTTCCCTTTTGCGACCTTTTGACAAGCAGAGTTAGAGTTAGGAATGGAAGGAGGGAGGAGGGAGGGAAGGAAGGGAGTTGAGAATGGAGGGAAAGAGGGAGGAGGGAAGGAAGGAAGGAAGGAAGGAAGGAAGGAAGGAAGGAAGGAAGGAAGGAAGGAAGGAAAATAGCTATACTATTGTGATCCATGTTCCATGCCTTTCGTATGAGCATTGTGATGTCTCGTACATGTTCAAAGGTGTGAACCGGCATTACAGTGGCACAACGCTGCTTTACCGTTCTTGATCAATGAGACTTTCACCAACATCCATTCTCTCTCCCTCCCTCCCTCTCTCCTTCTCTCTCTCTCTGAACAAAATTCAAAAGCCTTTTTTCTTTCTTTCATCCAATTGTATAAAAGCTTGTAGGGAATGCAAGTACAGGACTCTCCCCCTGTGGAGTATTAGAAACACAACCTGTCACTGCTGGGTGTCGGCGGGGATTTGATTCTCCAAGTCATCCCAACTTCGATATGCAGAAAAGCATTCCAGATCATCAGGCTCCAATTGTATCCGGCTGATTAGCCAGTTCAGTCCAAATCACCCTCCTAACTTAGAAAAGCCATTTCAATTTAGAGATTCAGTCAACTTCCCCTTTGAATGGAGGGTCTGACTTGAACCTTGGCAGTATCCTTATTAAACCAGATCAGGCATGCTCTGTTCTGCCCAGTGAATTTCACCAAACCCCTTTTTCTTTCAAAATAAATTTTGAACATGTAGAATAATTGCACAGAATCAAAGCAGCGGTTATGTTCTCCTCTTGATGGAAAGCCATGAAAGATTGCTCGTATGACAGTTTTTAATACAAGGGCCAAGAGATTTGCAACCCTTTATATAGTTAAGTCTCTAACAACAGCTCTATTTCTTAGAGCAATGTGACATAGCTTTGATCTTAATTACAGTTCCCTCTATAGGGAATTAAGCCGTCATTGCACTTCTATTCTTTCATGATAGACACTTGTAATGTCAATATTTTTTAAAAAAAATGTGCTTTTAAATTTAAAACGTACATTGTATTCTCTTAGGGGGTCAATTCATTTGGAAAAGTCAATGCATCACAGCCAAGATAATATCGTCCTATTTTATTCTACTAGAAGAATGGAAATTCAGGATTATTTCTCTGAACAGCACTAATTGCAACATGAAGAGAGGAGGACTTTCACTGGGCAGCACTGTTAGGGTCAAAGAGGATGAACCTTGGCTTCCTCACTTGCTTGAAGTCAATGATTCAGACATTAAAATTTGAGATGAAAGACCCAGATCACATTCTAGCTAAGCCTCTATAAAGTGCTGGATCATGTGTAGGACAAGTTATCATGGCCAACTTTCTGTGGCCAACTTGCTGTCACACTCTGGCCATGGCCAACTAACTATGGCCAACTCTCTACAGCCAACCTGCTGTGGGACAACTCACCATGACCAACTTCCTGTGGCCATCTAGCCCTGGCCAACTCGGTGCAACCAA
The DNA here is from genome assembly GCF_900518735.1 of Pseudonaja textilis. Next base: position 1,005,466 of record NW_020769384.1, read on the forward strand.
CTCGCTGTGGTACAACTTGCCGTGGACAAGAGTTACATTAACATTGAAGAAATGGTGGAATAGAATAATTAAGGAAAGGGTGCAAGATGAGGGACAAAATGAAACGTGAATGACAAATTTAAATAATTTTTAAATTATTTGAAATAATTAAATTGAATTGTTGAATTGTCCTGCAGCGGGTTATCCCATGCTGAGTTGGCCGTGGTGAATTGTCCCATGCCAAGTTGGCTGTGACGAATTGGCCTCAGCCAGTTGGCCATGACAGGTTGTCCCATTCCATGTTGGATCATCCCTGGTTCCCCTGCAATGTTCCATCCAGAGGATGAGAAGCCTTCTGCTCTTCTTTTCCAACAGCTTGTGACTCATCCATACTTTATGGAAGCCCATTATAGACATGGAGTGACAGATCAGCTAAATCCTTTGGCTCCTGAAAGATCCTTGGGGAATGAATTGGGAATGATAGACTGGTTTTTTTCCACACTGGCAGCTTTTTCATAGCACAAAATACTATTGTTTAGGCATCTGGGTGAAAAGCTGAGGGAAATAGGGAAATAGCTGACTTAAACATACAATTACAAGATTCACTGTAGTAGGAACAGGAAGGAAATGGAGAGAAAACATGGAAAACAATATTTATACTTTTTGTAGGGTAGGTAAAATGAACATTTGTAGTCCCATACTACGCTGAAACATTATACAAATTGTAAACTAGGTTAGAGTCAGGATTCATTGTGTTCCCTTCCTACATATTATTTTGAGACACACATAATAGATGATATGATTGACATAACTAGGTACAAACCAGAAATGTTGACTGTAGATTTTGGAGTGTATCACAGTGGCAGTTTTGCAAGGTAGACCAGACCAGGAAACCAAAGTTATAAATGCTAGTACTCAGCGGTGGGATTCAATTTTTTTTTTTACTACCGGTTCTGTGGGTGTGGCTTGGTGGGCGTGGCAGGGGAAGGATACAGTAAAATCTCCAGTCAGAGGTGGTATTTGCCGTTTCTCCAAACTACTCAAAATTTCCACTACCGGTTCTTCAGAACTGGTCCGAACCTGCTGAATACCCACCTCTGCTAGTTCTACTTTTATAAGATTACAATAACAAAATCAGGAGTCTGAACGCACCTCCCGGACCATTCCTTTATGTACACCACTGTTTCTCAACTTTGACAATTTTAAGATAGGTGAACTTCAACTCCTAGAACTGAAATCAGTGGTGGGATTCAGCTGGTTCGCACCAGTTCAAGCGAACTGGTCGTTAAATTACCCATCACCCACCCCCGCTTTAAAGTGGATCCTGGGTGCTGCACTGCAACAGAGAAATGGGCAGTGGAGCAGTTAGTGCGAGAGAAGGAAAAAACCGCTTTCCCTCTTTCTTTCTCTCATGCTGGCTGCTCTGTTGCCCATTTCCTCATGGCAGTGCAGCGACCAGGATCCATTTTGAGCGTAATTGAACAACCGGTTTGCCCAGGGTCAGGTTGGCCATTGCCAGACGCTTAACCCACAAGTGCAGCAGAGCTGGAAAATAGGGATAAGCCACATCTCCCACGACACCCAACCTGGGCGAACCAGTTGTTAAATTATTTGAATCCCACCACTGACTGAAATGGTATGGAGTCTCCTGCACAAGCAAGGGGTTGGACTAGAAGACCTCTGAAGTCCCTTCCAATTCTATGAGTCTATGTTGTATGTTCTACACTTTACAACCAATGAAAAACCTAACTAGGCTACGTAAACTCAATAATAATCATCAATCACAGCAGCAACTATGCCCGTCCTAACAAAAGACTCTGATCCATGTGAGACATGGATATTTTGAAATTTCTGTGCTCATTGGTGACTAGATGCTTGGTTATTTGTTATTCAAATCCTTGTACTTACCCTTCTGTGCTGGAGCAATAAAGCCTAACCATCAGAGGTGGTATTCAGCAGGTTCTGACAGGTTCTAGAGAACTTTTGAGTCATTTGGAGAACCGGAAAATCCCACCTCTGACTGGCCCCTCCAACCCCATCTATTCTCTGTCTTCCACTCCATTTAGAAAGCTTATTGTTGAATAATAAGAATGAATTACTATATTTCGCATATTGTCAAAATACCCTTTAAGTTCCATAGATCTCATCCTTTCCAAAAGAAACTAACTCTACTCTATCCCAGGTATGTGAGATCCCCTCTGTTGGATCCTCACAGTAAGCCAATTGGTTGCCCAACCCTTGATCTCCTGTTGTCCATCCATCCAGATGACATGGAATGCTTCTGAGAAGATGGAAAGTCTACAGTTTTGTCTCCTAAATTTTCACGGCAAGGCAGTTTCAATTGCCAAAGTAATGAACAACTTAGGCATATTTATTTTTTCTTCATTTTCTCTAGTAGAACTAGTAAACTTTGCAAAGCAATGGATTGACAGTTTTTCAGGTCATTAAGATCCCCAGTTAAATAATAATAATATCCAAACCTACTCATCAGAATTGGACTCCAATTCTCTTCTCCTTTGAAAATAAATTTCAGAAGGAAATTCTCTTTCATCAAATGGACCATCACTCTGGAGGATAGACATGTAAGAGACATTTTCTGCCCCAAGCAACTTTTAATGCTTGCACTTCAGCTTCCATGTAAGTCTGCATTTGTCTCAAAATGGCTGGAAGTCATTCTGTCTATCCTTTGACAATTGGGATCAGTGCAGACTCTGGGGAAACACACGGACCAATCTTTCTTACTTGGGCCCGTCTTGAAATGTCTGCAATCCACATTTCTCTTTCTCTCTTCCTCCATCGAGTTTTTTTTTTTTTTTGCCCTCATAAATGTCAAGAAAGATTGGAAATATTCCAGTGCCCTCTTTTCTTTTCTTTTTCCTTTCCCGGTTCACCACTTTTTGCCATGTTGTAGGCGGTTCCTGCCACTTGTATACGGCGAAAACAGCATAAAAAGACAGATCAGATGAGGCTGCAAATCAGATCGCAATTTGGCCACAAGATGGCAACTTGGTGCTACACCATATTCATTAGGTAATGGGGATGACTGGGGAAAAGCAGCCAGCATCCAACACTTTTCAAATTAAAAGGTTTAAATTTAAATTTTAAAAGGTTATTATTGGTAATGCGCAGGGATGCATCAGGTGAACTCCCGCTGAAATCATCCGTTTTATCCAAATGTGCAATCTAACAGTGTCTGGACTTCCGTGACCCATTCAGAACATCCATCACATTTGATTTGGGCATCTCAACGAATCCAGTTTGGACTTCCGAATCAATGATGGGGCTGGAGACATGGAAGTGGAGGACGTCCAGATTATACGGCCCGATTTGGAGACTTCCAATTTGATGATGCCAACGGTCTTGCAGATTTGATGCAGAAATCTAATTCAGTTCAAAGAGACAAGCTTTCAAATTATGCCCCCGTGGTACAAAAACAGATGGTGAGTCTCTAGAAAGGGTGGAATTAAGCGGAATTCAGAGTGGAATTAACCTGGAATTGGGGAGAGACTTCCTAACGGTGTGGACAATCCACCAGTTGAACAGCTTGCCATCGGAACTTGTGGGTGCTTCATCGTTGGAGGTTTTTAAGAAGAGACTGGACAGTTTTCTTGTCTGAAATGGTATGGTATAAGGCAGGTGGGTTTCAAAAATTTTAGCAAGGGGTTCTCTGCCCACTTACTGGGTGGGCGTGGCCATGGCGGGCGTCACCTAGTCGGCCTCCTGCATCATGACAGGGGGGTGTTTTTGCCTTGCCCAGGCTCCAGAGGCTTCCTTCGAGCCTCCGGGAGGGTGAAAATGGCCTCCCCGGACTCCGGAGGCTCTTTGGAAGCTGGAAACGGGCTCATTTCCGGCCTTCCCGAACTCCCAGGAGGCCCATTTTTCACCTTCCTTGAGCCTCCATGCACACCCCGCACTTACCTGCATCCAAAACGGGCCACCTGGGGACTTCTGGGAGGGAAGGGGTGGGGTGGGCGGGGCCAGCCAGGAGTGGAATTTGGGGGTTCCCCAAACTGCACAGAATCTTAGCAAGGGGGCTCTCCCAACCCCTGCAAACCCCCAGCAGCCCACCCCTGGTATAGGGTGTCTTGCTTGAGCAGAGTATTGGATTAAAACTTCCAAAATCCCTTCCAGCTCTATTCTGGTTGATTGAAAGCAGAAAAGAGCAACCAAGAGGATGAGGAGATTGGAGGCCAAACCTTATGATGAACGTTTGCACAAACTGAGTAGGTCTCCACCTATTTAAGAGAAGGTTTGCTGTAGGGGGGACATAATACCTGTCTTCCAGTAGTTGATCAGTTGCCACAGAGAAGAGGGCCCAAGGCAGAAACGTAATTGGAGAAAGCATCTCAAGTTCTCCTAAACATAAAGTCAGAGGGAGTGGAGTGACACGTTCAGACTCTCATAATTCTGTACAATAAAACAATTCTTATAATAAAAGTAGCATTTGCATTTTGAACTTGGGTTTCCTGGTCTAAACTATGCTGAAAGACTGGCATGTGGGATGCCCTGGGGAAATATGAAGGCTGATGGTTTTATATGGCAAGAAAATCCTTGGTCCAGTTCCTTTTTGCAATTCTGCATCCAATATTATATTATATAAATCGGTCTCAATTGTTCTGGTTTTATCGCAAGACTTAGCAGAAACCAGGGAGGCTGCAGATGTTGGTGAGATGATAAGGATACTTGCTGACAGTTTCAGCAGCTTGGCAGGTATTTGCAAGATCAGATTCTCTACCCCTCTCAAATGTTATTCTTCTTCAAAAGGACATTCTAAAGGAAGTCCAGTTTAACATCCAACTGAATGGGCAGTCAGAAATAATTCAAAATGATTTATCTGCCTGACATTAAAAGTGGATAAGGAAAAACTGCGGATCTTGAAGTGCAGGACAAGGCAATGTCTTCTTCTAGATTCCTAGAAGAATGTTCAACAGATGTGGTGGATTACTTGAGCGCATGAGTAAGGAAACCAGAGCATATTCCTCAGCTACTTTCTACTCAAAAAAATCCCCCGGGCCTGTTGCATTTTGACACTAATCTGCTTTGCCAATAATAGTAGACAGGCACCTGCCACATAACACCCCAGACTTAAGCAACTGTCAGTAAATCAGGATAGTGCAAGGTTGTCAAACTCGCGGTGTTGCAGTGTCATCACATGACGTATCGTGACTTCCCCACTTCACTAAAATGGGGGTAAGCATGGCTAGTGCATGATGCAACTGGCCCGAAGGCCATGAATTTGACACCCCTGGGATAGTAGATATGGCAGTTCCTGGAGACAGCAGAAGAGAAGAGAAAGAACTGGGGGGAAATCACAAAATAGAAAGACCTGCAAATAGAATTAGAATGACTGTGGCAAATCGCTTGCAATTAGGTATACATTTGTAATATACCAATCGGGTGAAAATTTGTGCTACATAACAATGTAATAAGTGTGAATGATTATATATTTTGCATAACTTGAGAGATGTCAAACTGAATGAACACTGGCTTGCTCACATTGCAAAAAGCGAGATGTTTTGTTTTATTGTATTTGTGTAAATATGTTTAATAAAGTATTTTTCTAATTAAAAAAAAGAATGACTGTGGCAAAAGAAAGCAATGATAGTAGCAATAGTGATAGGTAAGTGCCTTGGATGTAATCCCAAAACATTTGGAGACCTACTGAATGCTATTCACATTGACAAAATCAGCATTAGTCAATTGCAAAAAACAGTTTTGCATGGAACAGCTTACATCCTACAATGATATCTCTAGCACCATCAAACTATAACTGCTTATCCTGGGTCCTTGGGAAGGACTTGATAGGTGGGTAAAAATGTCAAAGCCAGTCTAAATATCTAGCTGGCTATGCAGACAGCAAAAATAATAATTATAATCTCTTCAAAAAAAAAAAATCCTCTCCCTGGTTTATTTTATGCAACCCATCCATTTTAGCATTACTGAAGTTCTTTTTTAGAACTGAATGAGCATTAGTCCACCATTACATTCTTCAGAGTTCTAGTTAATTATAAGTATAGCCATGTTGTTCCCATAATTAAGGGCTATATTTCCTTTAAATGGCACCAGTCAAGATGGGATCATGACTAAGCACACCTGAGGATCACTGTCGGATTTCAGAGGATGAAATACCGTGCTTGAATGTGTTGAATACGAAATATGTACAGAAATATGGCAAAAATACAATGGATTTTTCACAAACCAAAGGACTCTGAACATTCAAACTGACCAGCTCAATATCAGAAGAGAGATAATAAATTAGACTCATACCAACATTCCTTAATCTCCAAGAATCCTACTTCAAATCCATATTGTTGTATCTTTGAAGATATCCTCAGATGTTGCTGAAATTATCTTCAGTTCCAGTTTTAAGTTACAGAAGCTCAAATAAAAATGCGTGACTCAGTGTTGAGTTTGCTGCAAGATTCCACCCTAAACCCGCAGAAATATGAAGTGTGTGTGTGTGTGTGTGCAGTTTGGTACAAGTATCAACGGTTTCAAGTCATTCACCTATCCAGAGATCCACCTCCATGTTGTGTCTGCAGAAATGCATAGCATAAAATGCTACACAAAAAGCCATGTGAGTGAGACTGCATAGACCTTTCCATCACATTGCTTAATCTTACCTATCTTTAAAATACTGTCAGGGTTTCAACCGTGACAACCATTAAATCATGAGCCTCAGGCCAAGCTTCAAAAGAAATCCAATTATTTATTAGGAGCTTCATATTGGCATGGACCAAATGAAGCCAACTCTGACCTCACTTAATTCATGTTTTGGCTCTGACCCTGTTTCCCCCTCCCCCACCCCCACCCCCCTCAAGATGTGTCATCAGTCACATTCCCCAACAGAGCAATTTTGCGGATTGTAGAAGTCACTCCCTCCGGCTAGTGTGAGTCTCCGTAGAGATGACCTTGACGTTGCCAACTGGAATGTGCTTTGTTTTGACTGAAATGCAAATTCCTCGATGCAGCTGTGAAGCTTGATTCCTCATCCCCCTTGCCTATGGCAACTAGAGAGCAGGTCAGGAATGCTTCGCAAGTTGACAGATACATAGAAAAATAAATATTTAACTATCTTATAGATATATACAGTATATGGAACAATATATACATAGAAAAAGGGTCTGGGGAAGTATATCCTGAACTAGTTAGGTAGTTTGTCCTCCTTTCCACATGGAAGGAGAAATACGCTGTGGTGACAAACAAAATTTGGAACACTTCCACCATTTTGTTTTCTGATAAATATTTTTTCTCATGGCAGCCATTTTATGATAGTACCAATGAAAGGCCTTCATGTTTCTCAGTGTGTCCACACCCCCAAAAAGCTACTCCTGCTAATCATTTAGAAATGATTTAGAAAAGATGATTAGGGGACTGAAGACTAAATCTTATGAAGAACTATTGCAGGAATTGGGAATGGCTAGTCTAGTGAAAAGAAGGACTAGGAGAGACAGGATAGCAGTCTTCCAATATCTCAGAGGCAGCCCCAAAGAAGAGGGAGTCAAGCTATTCTCCAAAGCCCCTGAAGGCAGGACAAGAAGCAACAGGTGGAAACTAATCCAGGAGAGAAGCAACTTAGAACTAAGGAGAAATTTCCTGACAGTGAGAACAATTAATCAATGGAACAATTTGTCTCCAGAAGTTGTGAATTCTCCAACACTGGAAGTTTCTAAGAAGAGATTGGATAGCCATTTGTCCAGAATGGTATAGATCTTCTGCTTGTGCAGGGGGTTGGATTAGAAGATCTCTAAAGTCCCTTCCATCTCTGTTATTCTGTTAAATAGTAGTAATAATAAGTTTAGTAATGATTAGGGATGTGTGTTCCCTAAAATATGTTCAATTTGTCGATTCAACTTGAAAGTGATTTGATCCAATCTCCCAATCAAATTAAGTTAATTGAATCAGAAAAAGTTGAGTTATTAAAATGAAAATGTATTTGTAAGGATAACATTAAACTATTCCAAGAAACATTTAAGATGATATGATGACTTTTGCATATAAGCTTAAGCTTTTCTTTTTCAAATCCGTTTAGAGCTCCACATAATTTCATTAGACAATTTTATTCCAATTTCTTGCTTGAATTGAGCCAGTTTTAAAATCGATTTGAAAACCAAATCAGATTGCAACCACCATTCAATGGATGAATGCAATCAAATTTTGACCACGAATGAGAGTCATAGTAGAAAAAAAAAAATCATAGTAATTACAAAAAAATTATAGGAGGCAACCGAGTCTTGAATTATAGCAAGAGGATTGAAATATGTTATTTTCATAATTGGTAGGCACTACTCTTGCTTAGGAAGAAGTGAGAATGAGTCCAGATTTCCATTTGTAAATGTGATGACATCATAGGAGTCACCATTCTAATACCTACGATGCAAATGTTGTCTTTGGCATGAGCAACACAAATGACATCGTTTACATTATTTTGTGTGTGTGTGTGTGCATGTGTGTGTGTGTGTGTGTGTGTGTGTGTGTGTGTGTAGGTCTAGGTGTATTCGGGTCTTTTCCCATGTAAGATTAAGAGTATCCTGGCGACGTTTCGACGAGGTCCCACTCACCATCCTCAGGCTGGTGCTTTCGGCTTCGTGCCGGTGCAAGCAGTGTGTGATCGGAGCTGCCGTCTCTCTATAAATACTGGGAGGGGGAGCTGGTGTGCTGGGCTGGATGGCTGCGCTGCTGTGTCTTGATTGGTTGATGGAGTTGATGTTGGTATAATGGGCTGTGTGATGGCCTTGTGAGTTTTGTTGTGGAGATATCCTGGATCTTGTGCTGTAATCTTCTGGGTCATTTGTTTTGTAGTGATCTTTTTCCCATTAGCCTCTTGTGTTTTAATGGCTTGGGTAATGGGTTGTGTGATGGGCTTGCGAGTTCTTTTGTTGTGGTATCCTGGGTCCTGCGTTGTAATCTCCTGGGTCATTTGTGTTTTGATCTCTTTTTACTACACAGGAGGCTAATGGAAAAGAGATCAAAACACAAATGACCCAGGAGATTAGAACAGTCAGAAGATATTAGAAACACCAATCAAGCAGAACATAGCAAACTCCAAGACCAATAAAAACAGACCAAGACTCCCAACCAATCAGGATGATGGAAAAAACATTCTGGCACAGCAGTAGGCTAGCACCAAATTTAAAACAGAAAAGGCTGTGAAAGTTTGACTCACAGACGAACACTACACAGAAGCCTGATGATGGCAGATGAGATTCTGCCGAAACGTTGCTACAACTTTAAAAGCACAACTACAATGACATGAGAAAATACCTGAGCAAAGCTGAATACCATATGTGTGTGTGTGTGTGTGTGTGTGTGCATAATGCAAATTGTGTCATTTTGCATCAACAATGCAAAATGAAATAATTCACTTGCTTTGCATGGCAGAGTCAGAATGCACATTATGTCCTGTCTTTCTTGGCAAGGGCCCTTTATTTAATTCTTCATCCAATTAATGATACTCTAAATAGTACAAGCAGTTCTGTTTATTAACGGACGTAGCCAACAGAGCATTTTCAGGCAGTAAAAAGGCACGGGAAGCAGACGTCCTCGCAAGGAAACGCCGTTGCCTCTCATGTCAAGGTGTCCACGTTCCCTTCTTCACAAGCCATGCTTCATTAGGTTTCTGAAAACAAAAGGCAGGCAAATGTTCTCGTTGCGAGAGACACATGGCTGAAGGCAATACGAATTATACAACCAATCATCGGGAACACATGTTTTTACAAGCAGACAGATGTTTTTTCCTTCCTAGAAATACTGCAGAGGAATGCAGAGTTCCAAGCAGGGCAGGTTTTCTCCAGTGAAAAAACATCTGAAAAAACAGTGAATATATGTATATTTATTTATTTTATTTATTTTATTTGATTTAAGTATAAGTGTATACATAGTTATGAATACATGAAATGGGTACATATAAGAAAAGTAAAAGAAAAATAAAAGAAATATGTTGGAGGGGCTGCCACAGAGAGGAGGGGGTCAAGCTATTTTCCAAGGCACCCAAAGGCCAGACAAGGAACAATGGATGGAAATGGATCAAGGAGAGATTCAACCTGGAAATAAGGAGGATTTTTTCTGAGAGTGAGAGCAACCAACCCACGCAACAGAAGTTCCTTTCAGAAGTTGTGGGAGCTTCATCACTTTGCCACCATAGGTGTAGGGTCTCCTGCTTGGCGGGGGGGGGGATTAGATGATCTACAATGTCCCTTCCAACTCTGTGAATCTGTATCTTTCAGTCTCTAGGCTCCAAAGTATTCCTAACAACATAGTTTACACACGCACGCCCACACCCACACAAACACACCTTTTCGGAAAGAAATACAGGTATTTCTTGACTTACGATGGTTCATTTTATGATCGTTCAGAGTTACAAGGTCACTGAACGAAATAGCTTAGGACCGTTTTTCATGCTTTGTGACTTTTGCAGCCTCCTGTGGTCACCTGCTCCTGCTTGGCAGTGGACTTGTATTTGTGGTGGTTGCAGTGTCTCGGAATCATGCGATCCCCTTTTGTGACCACCTGACTAGCAACATCAATGGGGAAGCCAGATTCACTTAACAACCGGGTGACTAACTTCACTGGGAATTCACTGCTGGGATTCACTTAACAACTGTGGCACGGAAGGTCGTAAAATGAGATTTAACCAATGTCTCACTTAGCAACAGAAATGTTGGGCTCAACTGTCGAGGATTACGGTCTGCTTTTCTACAATTTTTATGCATTTTTCTTGACGGTTATTAAGGTAAAGGTTCCCCACACATATCCATGTTAGTCATTTCCGCCTCTAGGGAGCGCTGGCTCATCTCCAAAAGATGAGCCAGCGCTGTCCAACAAAGCCGAAGAGCCAGCACTGTCCGGACACGTCTCCGTAGTCATGTGGCCAGCATGACTAAACACCTTTGAAGGTGCACGGAACGCCGTTTCCTTCCCACCAAAGGGGTCCCTATTTTTCTACTTGCATTTTTTACGTGCTTTTGAACTGCTCAGTTGGCAGAAGCTGGGACAAGGAACGGGAGCTCACTCCATTACGCGGCGCTGGGGATTCGAACCGCCGAACTGCCGACCTTTCTGATCAACAAGCTCAGCTTCTTAGCCACTGAGCCACCGCATCCCTATATGACAGTTATTAGCATATAATTTTTTTGCCTATAGTTTTTAAATGTTTGTTGTTGTTGAAAATGTTGGTGGCATTTTTTTTAAACTTTATCATTTCTACTTGGCTTGATACAAACAAACGAAAATAAGGAAAAACCTTCTAAGGCTAATGTCTAATCATCTTTTAGAGCTTTGGCTGAAATGTAAAACGAAGAGACTATCACTGTCTAATATCGATTTTGCACTGAACCCCAGCATTCATTTTATCAACTGACTTGATTTATAGCTCATAGTTCTAATCTGGAAAGGACTCCAAGACAGCTAACAAAAATTATAATATTTTATGTGCCAGAAAGTGAAGTTTAAACTATGGGATGACTATACTTTATTCCTGAGTTATGAACTCATTATTGCTGCGTTCACGTGACATACAATGACCAAACCATTAAATTAAATTCTATGTTAACACTCTTAACCTGCTAAATGGCTTCTCCCTGTCCAATTTTAGCCTTCTTGGGTATGTTTGAAAAACCATGCTATGTTGAATAAATTTTAATGCACTCAGATTTAACCTTTATCCCAAATATGTTTGGTTTAAATCCACACCTATGTGCACCAACTCTTCCTTTTAACAGATTACCCTCTGGACATTCATTCATTATTCTGCTAAATTTCTTTCAAGTGCATCCTAATCAGCAATGGCCTTAAGAAAAGAAACAATTATAAATTATACGTGGAACAACTTGCCTCCAGAAGCTGTGAACATTCCAACACTGGAAGTTTTTAAGAAGAGATTGGATAACTATTTGTCTAAAGTGGTGTAGGGTTTCCTGTCTAAGCAGGGGTTTGGACTAGAAGACCTTTTAATGTTCCATCCAACTCTGTTATTCTGTTCTATTCTATTCTATTCTATTCTATTCTATTCTATTCTATTCTATTCTATTCTATTCTACTCTACTCTTTTATTTTATTCTATTCTATTCTTTAATTCTATTCTATTCTATTCTTCAACGTCATTGCCACAAACTCACAGTCAAAGTACATGAAAGAGTATTTGTTGTGTGAGCAAGAAGGAGACACAAGGAGCCTGGGCACGGCTTAGCTCAACTGTTCTATACTAAAGCTGGTTTCTGCTGTGAAACTAAAACTGAAATTCCTCTCCTCTGCTTGTGTTTTGCATTTGGAAGAGATTTCTTTTCAGGTGGGGAGGGGGAGTAGAACTCCTTAGCATCAGAGCGTGTTAATAATAATATGCAAAATGCTAATACTCTGATGGTCATTTTGAAAAATCCTTGCTTAGTGAGCATCTAGAAACCAAAAGGAACATACGTGCCAAATTTCAAGTTTGTAGGCTTTATGGTTCTGGAGACTTTGGGATGATGCGTGAGGGGTATTTTGCTTTTATATAGAGAGATTCATAATTTTATTGTATTTTATTTAGCTATATATTAAATAATTGTATTTTATTCCAATCTCATTTTAAATTGTATATTTATTCCAATTCCATTTTTTAAAAAATTATTGGATTTTATTGCACTTTGATATGGCCCATGGGCCAATCAATAAAATAAGTTAACTAACTAACTAATAACTATAGTGGTTCACTTAACAACTCTGTCATAAAATGAGGCAAACTTTGCTTAACAAAATAAGCTAACTAACTAACTAACTAATAACTATAGTGGTTCACTTAACAACTGTGTCATAAAATGAGGCAAACTTTGTTTAACAAATGTTTCACTTAGCAACAGAGAGTTTGGGCTCAATCGAGGTTATATGTCAAGGACTACCAGTCGCTAAAAGACAAATCAGCCTTGAATGGAGAACGAGACCCCCCAAAGGATCCTCCCTATATCCATATAATTATCAGGGTATAATTTGATAATTATTCAGAGTCTGCTTTACTCTGGCAAGATTCCTGCCTTATGGGTGAGCAACAATAAAGACGCCACTGTGAGAAATTCCTTGTGCTGTTCTTGATAACACCGGATTCACTTCTCCGTTCAGAAAACAGCCCTTTGATTGACTTTGAAAAACAATCCAAACTTATATTTCTCTGCCGGTTTCCCAGGTATCCAAGATTAGCGGCCTAGCTTTCCGCTTCCTCCCAGTTCCTTCGAACTTAATTTGACAGCGATGGCATTTCAGAACAAGGCCTTCTTTGATGGTTATTGGTCTCCGATAATGAAAATGTCAGGGAAATGGCACAGCATAATTGGGGAGCTTGTTTTCTCCCGTCTCAACGCACTCCACTGGTACATCCATACATTCGATTGTGCTGTGTGTGTAACAACAAGAGGCTGCTTGAAGCACCCTCGAGTAGAACAGCTGAGCAAAAAAAAACATGTGCTGCTATTTCCAACAAACAAAGCACTGTTTTGGAGCTTTGATTATTTGCTCGCAAAGGTGTTGGGTTGGTTTTTTTTTTTTGCAAGGGATGGGTTTTCGAAATCGTTAGTTTCCAGCCAATTATAACTAAACATCTCCCCACACATTTGGTGCACCAGCTAGTTTTGCTATTGTGTTTGTCGCTAGGGGGTTGTTTATCCATCGCCACCCATCCAAATTTCAAATCTGGATGGGCTTGGTCTGAACGTAAGAGGTTACAGAAGGCTGCAAAGTACATTGGGACATTGGAAATTGTGCAGAAGAAAACAACGGCAAAGCCCTTTCCCTTTTGTATTTATTTCTTATATTTATGAAATATGCCCATTCTACTCTCTAGGAAGAATGCCGAGAAGAGCAACCAAGATGATTAGGGGACTGGAGGTTAAATAAAACATATGAAGAATGGTTGCCGGAATTGGGTATGTCTGGTTTAATGAAAAGAAGGACTAGGGGCAATTTGATAGCAGCCTTCTGATATCTCAGGGCTGCCACAGAAGAGGGAGTCAAGCTATTCTCCAAAGCACCTGAGGGCAGGACGAAGAAGCAATAGGTGGAAACTAACCAAGGAGAGAAGCAATTTAGAACTGAGGAGAAATTTCCTGACAATTTCCTGAACCAACCCAGAACTAAGGAGTAATTTCCAATTAATCAGCGGAACGACTTGCCTCCAGAAATTGTGTGTGCTTCCACACTGGAGGTTTTTAAGGAGAGATTGGATAACCATTTGTCCAGAAAAGATTCTCCTGCTTGTCCAAGGGGTTGGACTAGAAGACCTCCAAGGTCCCTTTCAACTCTTATTCGTGAATTTGGATGGCTAACAATATAACGTACTAAAATATTACCAAGTTAAAAAAAAATAACAGCTGAGTATTGTTTTCATAGCCGCTTCTTGCAAAAAGAATAAAATTCCGACTAGACTTTGAGTTCTATCTGGGAACCTTAATTCAAGCAACGCCATGCAATGTGTATGTGTTGCTATGCAAAGCCACTGTTCATACAGCTGAAATATTACACCTCCTAAAAAACAAAATATCTTTAATCTATCTGCTACTGCATTTAATGGACTGGCCATTACTATTAATATCTGTGATAATCTCCTTTTGGGGGCCCTAAGAGGCCCATTCAAACCCCCTCCTCTTTTTAATTTTAGGATTAAGACTTTCTAAGCAATATTTTAGTGTTTTAATATTATAGTATTAGGTTAGCCATTTTAAGTTATTTTTATTCCTTAAAAGCTTTATGCTATTACTGAAATGGCTGCTATTCTTTTTGATTACAACTTATATTGGCCCATGACTGAAATAAAAAATTTTATTGACTATTAGAATGATATTTTCACGATCTTTTCCCATAATCTACCACTTTCAGTTCTTATATCTACTATAAAGAAGAATAGAATAGAATAGAATAGAATAGAATAGAATAGAATAGAATAGAATAGAATAGAATAGAAGTCGAGTCAAGTCGAATAGAATAGAATAGAATAGAATAGAATAGAATAGAATAGAATAGA
>NW_020769384.1:1030430-1041024 GCF_900518735.1 Pseudonaja textilis
GAGATCTTTGCAGCAGAGAACCAGTTTTAACTGCCATAAACTGAGGTTTGTCCGTTTCATTACCTCAGGAACGCTACAGGAGGAAAGGAGATCCGTGAGGTTCACAGCCCTGTAAGGTGGCCTTCCGATCCCCACATCCTGCACCTGCAGCCCTGAGACCAGGGAGACGAGTTTCACAGCCCTGTGTGATCACCCCAGCCCAGTCCCTGTCATAAACCAAATTATTGATATTTCTTGAAGTGACACACGACCCGAGGAAGGCTACACTTTTTCCCGATTTTCGACACACCAAGCTGAAAAGGTTAGCCATCACTGCATTAGCCCCTGAACAGCCACAGGGCACATATATACTTCCAAACTCCAATTGGCCTGTTTAGTACAAATTCAGCCATCCCTACAGCACCTGTGCTCACACTACAAGGAAATGGGCCCTCCGTACCAAGGGGAATACAAGTGAGCATGTTGAAGAGAGACCGACCCAGCCAGGGGAAAGGAGTCAAACAGGGAAGTAGCCTCGAATCCCTGCAAGGGTGCAAGAGGCAAAGTCTGAGGTCCCATGAAGGCTGTTGAATCTTGTCTAGTTTCACCCAGGTGTAAACTATCAGTCGAAGAAGATGCTTCTGTAGAGGCGTGAGCAATAAAACAGCTCAGTGAACTCGTTATGTGTGGATCTGGTTGTTCGCGCATGGGTGCATTGTATAACAAGGGATAGCAAATGCAATTCAGAGAGTTATCCAGTAAGGGTGATAGCTGCTGCACCCTTGGGTGTCTTAGTGGTATAAAAATTGTGAATATGTTAACATAATAAAAAAAAACCAGTAAAAACACGCAAAGCCCGTTGAAAGAAGCGTAGAAAACTTGTAATGCAGCTAATGGTGACAGAAGCAGCAACAGAGCAACTAAGATGATTAAAGGCCCCGGAGACTAAAACATATGAAGAACGGCTGCAGGATCTAGTGTAGAGAAAAGAACAGAGGGGGTATTCAGCAGGTTCTGACCAGTTCTGGAGAACCGGTAGTGGAAATTTGGAGTTATTTGGAGAACCAGCCAATCCCACCTCTGACTGGCCCCGCCAACCCCATCTCTTCTCCACCTCCCGAGTCCCAGCTGATCGGCTGGGTCTTCTTTGGTTGCCCTGCATAGGAAAAGCAGGAAAGCAGGTTAGTAGGGTGGGGAAGGAATGGGGATTCTGCGGTAACTTTCCCCTGCCACGCCCACCAAGCCACACCCACAGAACCAGTAGTAAAAAAAAATTTTTGAATCCCACCCCTGGAAAAGAAGGAC
The DNA here is from genome assembly GCF_900518735.1 of Pseudonaja textilis. The sequence continues at coordinate 1,031,715 of NW_020769384.1, forward strand.
TAGGGGGGAACATGATATCAACATTTCAGTATTGGAGTGGCTGCCAGAAAGAAGAGAGGGTCAATTTATTTCCCAAAAGTACCCGAAGGAAGGACAAGAAGCAATGGTTGGAAACTAATCAAAGAGAGAAGCAATCTGGAATTAAACAGAAACTCCCTAACAGTGAGGACAATTAACCAGCGGAACAGCTTGCCACCAGAAATCGTGGGAGCTCCATCACGGGAGGTTTTTAAGAAGAGACTGGACAGTCACTTATCTGAAATAATATGGGTTCTCCTGCTTGAGCAGGGGGCTGGACTAGAAGACCTCCAAAGTCCCTTCCAATTCTATTCTATTCTTTTCTTTTCTAAATAGTTGGTAGAATACAGTTTAAACTGCCCTTCTGTTCAGGAAAAAAGCACTAAACCTATATTCTAAAATGCCCGTCTAGTCTGCTCTTAAAAGTGTGCTAAACCCACTATTATTGTTGTTATGGTTGGTCTCATACTCATCCAGATGTTTAGACTGGATTTCTTCAATGATTGAGTCCTTCCCAAGGACCTGGGATAGGCAGGCACTGTTGTTCTTTTCATTCTGTTTTTAGCTTTGTTTTTATTTAGGCTTTTCTATTATGACATGTTTTCTATTCTATGCCTCCCAGCACTTAGGAGGAGATGGGCGTTATAGAAATGTGATGAATGAACAAATAAAATAAATAACCTTCAAGGTATCATCACAGGATATTATACGCTGTAGTCTATTTGGCGTGGGTATGCCGTTTTTCCTCTAGTAGTGCTGCAGTTGCTGACTCTGGTTGCTCAGCCAACAGCCCTGAGTTTATAGATTTACAGATTAACAGAGTTGGAAGGAACCTTGTAGGTCATCTAGTCCAACCCCCCGCCCAAGCAGGAGCCCCTACACCAGTGGTGGCTAACCTTTTTCGGCTCCTGTGATGAAAATTGTATGCGCACTTGCACTCTCTTTCTCTCATGTGTCAGCACCCAGAAGGCAATCCATCTGGTCCTCCCCCCCCCACATGCGCCACACATCTCTGCACATGCACGCATGCCTCCTGCACACCCTGACCCCCCGCACATGCACACCAGATGCCAACAATCAGCTGTCGGGCAGCAGCGCGCATGCACAGTGGGGCTTTTCCGGACAACCTCTCATGTGCCGGCAGAAGTGGCCCTACATCATGCCTCATAGATGGCAGTCTCATATCCCCTTAAAAGCCTCCAGTGATGATTCTCCCACAACTTCCGAAGGCAACTTCTGTTCCTTGGGTTGATTGTTCTCCCTCTCAGAAAATTCCTCCTTATTTCCAGGTTGAATCTCTCCTTGTTCAGTTTCCATCCATTATTCCTTGTCTGGCCTTGGGGTGCCTTGGAAAATAGCTTGACCCCCCTCCTCCTCTCTGTGGCAGCCCCTCAAATATTAGAAGATGCTCTCATGTCTACCCTGGTGCTTCTCTTCCCTACACTATCCAGGCCCAATTCCTGCAACCGTTCATCGTCTATTTTAGTCTCCAGTCCCCTAGTCGTCCTGGTTGCTCTTCTCTGCACTTTTTCTAGAGTCCCAACATCTTTTTTTATAGTGTGATGACCAAAGCTGGATGCTCTAGGTACTGGATGCAGTATTCTAGGAGTTCTTGTCATCAGATGTCCAGCTGTCCATCAGATGTCATCATCACCTAGCATGGTCCTTGTGGACTCAGGCAATGCCTGGCCTCTTATAAGTTTCTTTAAGTTACATCTCCCATATTGTTTGTGGAAGAGACATTCTTCATTTGACTCCTCTGATGAAACCTGTTGAGTATAGTTAAATATCTGGCATAGCTCTCACTTTTCCTCAGAGCAAGCCAGCCCCCACAATCACATCAAGGCAATGACTCACTGGGGGATGATGGTTCACTGCACAGACAGCCAGATGTTTAGATGGAGTTCAGCATTTTTGTCTCCCCATCAAGTCCTTCCCAAAGGCCTGGATGAGGCAGATGTTGTTGTTTGATGGTGTTAAAAATATCATCACAGAACGCAAGTTGTTTCAATTAAAGCCACCTTTTACAGTTGAATGCTGGTAATATTATTTGTATTAATACTGATGTGCTGTCCAGCTCTCTGTAAGAAGGCAGCATCAATTTGACAAGTATGATGAAAAGCACTACAGGCTGCCCTGTCGAAGTCTGGTGCCTTGTCTCTCCAGCAGCCAAGTCAAAATGGTCATGAGGAAATAGCCCAGCAATTAGAAGAGATGGACCATCCTCATGCCAGTCTAGAGCAGGGTGTTATGGCCTGTTGGCCGCCGGCCCTTCAGAGGAGGAGGAGAAGGAGGCGTGGGAGTCAGGGTGAGCATCAAGGCAACCTGAGAGATCCGAGGGGGAAGACGGAATGGAGCTGGAAGAGAGAGAGAGAGAGAGAGGTGGAGCCTGGGCCGTCCATCAGCCCTCAGATGGAGAGTCAACAGCCCCCAGGTCTGGAGTTGGCTGATGAAGAAGACGAGGAACAGCTGGGTCCAGTGCCTGACACGTAGATGCAGAGAAGGCAGAGGAGAGGAGAGGAGAGGAGAGGAGAGGAGAGGAGAGGAGAGGAGGAGAGGAGAGAGGAGAGGAGAGGAGAGGAGAGGAGAGCAGTGGAAATCTATGGGCCGGTCCTGCTGCTAGTGAAGCCCCACCCTAGCTCCAGGGATAAAAGGCAGGGGGCAGAGATGAACAGACGTGGCAGACAATTATTCATCTCTCTGCTGGATGGACTTGCTAGCCTGGAACTCCCAATAAAAGAATCTTTGAGTCCACTTCAGAGGGTTTGTCGTGTGCCAGGAGCTGGGTCAGAATGCAGTGGTTCTCAACCTTGGGAACACCAACATGTGTGGGTTTCAAGTCCTAGAATTCCCCAGCCAGCATGTCAATGTTATCCCCAGGTATTTTGATAAAGCTTCATCAACTCACACACGAGAGCCACAAATTAGAAGCGGGGAAAATTGACTGTACTTCTGGTATCTGGACCCCAATTTTCTGCTTCTGGAAGAGTTTATTTCATCAAATTATATACACATTTTAAAAAAAATGGGCTGCACCAGAGTCAAAACATTTGAGACCACTAAAACTAGGTGGTTTAAAAAAAACAAAAAACACCAGACAATTGAATTATGTATACTCAAAGCAGAAATTAATTATGCATAGACGACACAAATGTGTAGCATGCTAGGCAGTGTATCCTTGATTAACTGAACATGGTTTACTCAATTAGCCCAATTAATCCAGTTTGTACGACATCGCTGAATCTTAAAAAGACGGCACAGGCTCAATTTGTGCAGAGGGCCATGCAAACTTAACCCTAATCCCTGGCTAACATAGCACCTCATCCACAAGACTTCCCATGTTCCACTCCCAGGAGGACCGTGTCTGAAACATTGATGGCTTAAATGGGTCTTGTGGAGCGAGAAATCTCTGTGTAGAGGATTACCTCTGCCTTAAGGAAAAGGTAACGTGTCTTTGAATCAGCTTAAGAATAATCTGGCTAATCGATTGAGCTAAGTCTCGGTTGGCAAGCAACCAAGGATATTATCGTGAAGGAGAAGAAAAAAGAGCTTGTCAAGTAAGTTTTGGTCTTTGTTTTTAGAGAGATCTGCTTGCCCAGATAAATATCCCCTCTATTACAACCGATTACTCATCTGGCATTATGGAATCATGCAATAAACAACGCCAAGGGTATTTCTCAAGCTGCAGCCACTCCATAAGAGCACAGCAAAAACTCAGGGACCTTTCCCTGTGACTCAGAGCCTAGCCTGGGTGTGACAAACTGGTCTAAACTGCTTTTGGGTAGTTCTCACACGAAACTGGAGCCTGCGGAGAAAGGCTCCGGTAAACACAGCAGATCTCTCCTCCACCCCCAGTTCTGGTGAAAGACGAGAGTGGAGGAGTTTGCGAAGCAGAACAAAAGCCTGTTGTGGCATTAAAGCAAAGAAAAACCGCAGCTCAAGGGGGAAGATTTGGGTGCCAGGGAAACCCCGAGGAGCAGGGGAGGGTCTTTATTCTGCCCATGGGCCCCACCGAAAGAAAGGACATTAGAGCAAGTCCAGAGGAAATACCATGGAAAGAATTCCACCCGCCCAAGTGTCAAGTGTGCATTTGGGCAAATATGAATTGGTTGCGGGTGGGGGGGTTGTTTTTCCCCACTGTCATCATCCTCAGCCATCTGGGGATTGAAGCTCACTACATCTAAGGGACCTTGGCTTAGAGAAAGGTGGAGAGAAAGGTAGTCATTTGGATTTTCTGCAAAGAAAACAAGGCAGGGGCTAGTTTCCATTTTTGGCATCCCCAGTTAATGAATCAGATCAGAGGGTGGTAGCGAAGTCCTTCCTCTCGGACCTTCAAAACCAATCTTAATTCAAAGTATTTTTTATTTATTTATTTTTATTTTATTTTGCCAAGCGATTATAAGATAACCAGTATAAGTAAAACATAATTATGAATACATGGATACATATAAGAAAAATAAATAAAATATAAAAGAAACCATAGGACAGGGACGGTAGGCACGTTGGTACGCTTATGCAGGCCCCTTACAGACCTCTTAGGAAAGGGGTGAGGTCAATAGTAGACAGTCTAAGGTTAACGTTTTTGGGGTTTGAGGAAGAAACCACAGAGTCAGGTAGAGTATTCCAGACATCGACCACTCTGTTGCTGAAGTCGTATTTCCTACAATCAAGTTTGGTGAGGTTTACCTTGAGTTTGTATCTATTGTTTGCTCTTGTATTGTTGTGGTTGAAGCTGAAGTATTCATTGACAGGTAGGACATTACAATATATAATTTTATATACTACACTTAGATCAAACCAAAGGCGGCGTAGTTCTAGGTTTTCTAGGTGCAGAATTTCAAGTCTGGTGGCATAAGATCTTCTGCAAGGATTCTCCCAGTCCTGCACAGACAACCTTTCCCTGCAAACTGGAAATATATTTTTCAACCTCAGCAAGTTTAGGATTATGGACTTCAACTTCCAAAATTCCCCAGCCAACTCCCACTAATATTTTTTTTATTAAAATCCGAAACAGAAGAAAATCACATGAAAGAATGTATGGTAAAATGGGCTTAAAAACTTGGCGATAATATACAGATGGAACAACGGGAAAATATGTGGTTGAAAGGATTTAAAATTACCTTATGCTGCAGTCTTAAACAGAACTTTTATAAATGATATACCACTGGTATATTTAATCCTAGTGAACAATCACTTAACTATGAGCCAGCAGTGTGCATCAGCAGCCAAAAAACACCCCAATGCAATCCTAGGCTGCATTAACAGAGGAGTAAATTCAAGAACACATGAACTATTAGTATTCTTTTATAATGCCTTGGAATACCACATTCAGTTTATATTATAAAAAAGATGCTGAGACTCTGGAAAGAGTGCAGAAAAGAACAACAAAGATGATTAGAGGGTTGGAGGCTAAAACATATGAAGAACAGTTGCAGGAATTGGTTATGTCTAGTTTAGTGAAAAGAAGGATTAAAGATGACATTATAGCAGTGTTCCAATATCCAGGATGAGGCGGTCAACCTATTTTCTAAAGCACCAGAAGGGAAGAGAAGAAGCAATGGATGGGAATGAATCAAGAGAGAAGCAATCTAGAACTAAGGAGAAATTTCCTGACTGTTAGAACAATTAACCAGTGGAATAACTTGCCTCCAGAAGCTGTGAAAGCTCCAACATTGGGAGTTTTTAAGAAGTGATTGAACAACCATTTGTCTGAAGTGGTCTAGGGTTTCCTACCTAAGCAGGGGGTTGGACTAGAAGACCTCCAAGGTCCCTTCCAACTGTATTATTCTGTTTTCTTCTGTCTAGAATATACTGTATAAAGGGACTTCAATTACTGTATGCCCGAAGAGGGAATTTGATTCTGTCGGAGAATCAAAATCTTAGTGGAAAGGAAAATGTGTCTCAGCTTCAGTAGAGCATTTCTCCAAGACATTTGATAAAGAACCACAACTGATCGTGCATAGTTGACCAAGCTGGCTTATTATAGCCTATATCTTTTATTCATCTCTGAATTGCAATGATCATTGGACAACAGGAAAGGCTCAGACCCGCACACTGTGTGACTATGAAAGCAATTGCCCATGAGAAATGAAAACAAACACGGGGAACGCTTTAGTCTTTCAAAAATCTGAACGAGAACAATAAACGACCACATTCAGGTTTCACTGTTGGCACGGCACCAACATTGCCGACTTCTCTGGAGCTATAGACAGGAACATCTTTCCCTTCAATCTGGAGATGTCTGGGACTAACGCCAGAGCTTTTGACATGCCAAATGGCCTCCGAATTCCCTTGGTTTCATCCCTCGTCCTTCACTTTTACTCCTCAGAAGAAGGACATGATTAATGGAACTCATCCCTCTCTATCAATAACAGGCACTTACCTGAGAAGCCATGGAAGATCCATGTTATAATTCCTGTAATTAAAGATTACATTACAGCTTAATCTATTCACTTGTGGAAGAGAAGTCTATGGGGTGCTCCGTGGAGTGATATAAGGGTATAAGGATTTACCCGTTTTTCCCGAAAATAAGACCCTGTCTTATTTTTTATATTTTTTTGCCAACGAAAAAGGCACCGGGTCTTATTTTGGAGGGGAAGTCATCCACTGACTAACCTCACTTGTGTGCGTTGTCCCCCCGGCCTCCCTGTCGCTATTGTCAAGCCTTTAGGAAGTTCTTCTTCTGTGGCTGGCAAGGCTTTCCTGAAGGCCTCTGCAGCCAATAACAGAGCTCAGGATCGATCCAGAGCTTTCTTATTAACCTACCAAGGCCTTCAAAAAAGCCCTGCCAGCCTTGCTGGCTGCAGAAGAAATGGGCTGGCAAGGCAGGTGTCAAGGTGCGCGAGGCCTGGCTACAACTGGCTACCTGTCCAAAGGTAAGTAGTAGGGCAGCTTCACACACCACATCCCCAAACTAGCTTAATTTTTACCTGTCCACTCTTAATTAGGGCTTATTTTGGGGTTGGGGGTTATATTGGGCGGCTGTGGAAAAAATTAAGGTAGGACTTACTTTCACGGTAGGTCATATTTTCAGGGAACCAGGGCAAGAGGAATCAAAGCCCAGCTATCTTCACAAAGTCTTCTTCTTGAGTAGAAAAGGACTGGAAAAAAGCAGGACTCTCAGATGGCCAAATGAAAGAACCATTAGGGAGGGAGGTCCATTTTACCTGGGCCTGGAATAAGGGAGCAACTTGGACTGCAGACTGAATATCAAGGAAGGAAGAGGGGCGGGAAATTAGGCTAAGCTACGTAACTCGGGTTTACTTTAAACAGGTAGTCCTCAAATTATGACCATAACTGAGCCCAAAATTTCTGTTACTAAGCGAGACCTTGGTCAAGTGAGTTTTGCTCCATTTTAAGACCCTTCCTGTTAAATGAATCACTGCGGGAGTTAGGTTAATCACCCAGTGGCTAAGTGAATTTGGCTTCTCCGTTGACTTTGCCAATTAGAAGGTCACAGATGGGGATGACATGAACCCCGGGACAGTGCGACCGTCATAAATATGAGTCAGTTGCCAATGACCCCGGATCATTTAACCAGGGGGGAGGCCGCAACGGTCATAAGTGTGAACAATGGGCATGAGTCAGTGCCATTTTTTTCAGTGCCGTTGTAACTTTGAGGACTGCCCATAGATGTAGATTTATGCCTATGAATTTAGATGAGAGATTGAATTCTGTGTACCATTGTGTACAATTGCCTGCCCCAGTGTACTGAAGTAACAACAGCACACTATAGAATTAAATAATAAGGAAGACTCGGAATATTACTCAATTTGGGATAATTAGTATCCGTGGATAGATAATAGGAATATGAAATGTATAGATTAGGATAAGATATAAATATGTATGTGTATACAATTAATTAGAAATGCATAGAGATGTATGAATATAACAGAGTTTTTAGTACTGTCAAAGAAGATGGAGAATTGTACAAAGTTATTTTTTTAGATTTACTTGTATTTTAATGTTTCCATTTCAATAAAGGTTTAAAATGTAAAAAAAAAAAAAAGAAATAACAGCAGCAAATGAATACAAATGTTTTCAGAAAACTATCAGAGGTGGTATATTCAGCCAGTTCTGACCGGTTCCACAGAACTGGTAGCGGACATTTTGAGTAGTTCGGAGAACCGGCAAATACCACCTATGACTGGCCCCGCCCCCATCTCTTCTCTGCCTCCTATCGAGTCCCAGTTGATCGGCTGGGTCTTCTTTGGTTGCCCTGCACAGGAGAACGGAGCTGGAAAGCAGGTCAGTGGGGTGAGAGGGAAGGAGATTTTGCAGTATCCTTTGTTTGCAGTTTTGAAGATACTATTGGTGATACTACGGGTGGTCCAGGCTGTGATTTATAGGGTTACCAGAAAGAAGATTACAAAAGGAAGGTATTTTCTCCTTTCTGTTCTCATATCCTCCGTTAAGGCAAGCATGGGCTTAAGAATCGGGTCTTGCCTGCCCTTTTGAGTTGTCTACCAGCTGTCTCTCCCGAATGTCTTTTCTCCACGTGCAGAGCTCTCTTAATAAGTGCTCACCACAAGTTAATACGATCAACCCTGTGACCTTGGCTAGCCTCCCAAGGTTTTTGCTAGGCTCCTGTGTGAAATGGACCAGACCTTAATCTCACTCACGCTGAAGGCTTTTTCTCTGCTGTTGAAAAGCCAGAATTTCTAATAATAAAAAAAGGGAATTTCATGTACATGTAGGCCTAAGTACTCTCTCTCTCTCTCTCTCTCTCTCTCTCTCTCTCTCTCTCTCTCTCTCTCTCTCTCTCTCTCCCTCCCTCCCTCCCTCCCTCTTTCTCGGTGTCACCCTTTCTCTTTCTTTCTTTCTTTCTTTCTTTCTTTCTTTCTTTCTTTCTTTCTTTCTTTCCTTCCTTCCTTCCTTCTTTCTGTCTTTCTATTTCTTTCTTTTGTTCTTTCGATCTTTGTGTGTTTCTTTTTTCTTTCTTTTCCTTCCTTCCTCTCTTTCTTGGTGTTTCTCTTTCTCTTTCTTCATTTTTGCCGATATGATGCACTCAATAAAGTTTTGCATTAAGAGATTGGATCATCTCGGCTGTCCTTGCTTTGGTTGGGTTTGCCAGTCGGAACGTTGACAATGCCATCTCTCATCTTTTTCGGTTCAAAACCTTCAAGAAAAGACCAAATCCAGATCTAAACCTAAACTTAAACCTTAACTTGTTATCTCTCTCTTCTTCCTTCCTTCCTTCCTTCCTTCCTTCCTTCCTTCCTTCCTCCCTCCCTTCCTTTCTTTCCCTTTCTTTCCCTTCCTTCCCTTCCTTCCTTCCTCTCTTTCTTGGTGT
>NW_020769384.1:1046882-1060379 GCF_900518735.1 Pseudonaja textilis
CTTCCTTCCTTCCTCTTTTCTTCCTTTCCTTTTCTTTCCTCGCTCTTTTCTTCCTTTCCTTTCCTTTCCTTTCCTTTCCTTTCCTTTCCTTTCATCCCTTCCTTCCTATTGGAGCTTAATTTAATCTTACTTCCATTTGATTCATCCTTACTTCCACTTCTGATTTAAAATTTTCCAAAGGCCTTCATGCATTGCAATAATCCTTGAGAACACTACAACTCCCATAGCCCACTACGCCTTTCTCTGAAGTATATTTCCATGAAATGCAGTAGGACAGCAGAGCTAAACTGAGCAGGGAGACATGTCCAAGTGCTTGAAAAATAAAGGGGAAAGATTATATTCCAAAAAGTGAAAAGTTTGAGAAAGAATAGGGCATTAAGAACACATAACTGGTTTGTACAGCTGGTTCCGTATCCAATGGTGTGGTTCATGCAGTGTGCTAATCATGATTTCCTTAAGCATAGTTTATTGGATAAGCCATAGTGGGATAATCATAAATCTGTCAAAAACACTATGTCTTAAACCAGGGTTTGTATAACACAATTGCTGGGATTACACAACGTGCTACTGTAAACCAAAGCCAAAGAACTCACATAGAGAGTTAGTGACTGAGTCAACCCGTCTTCCAGGGCAACGGATCATTTTTAACCATGGTTTACCAAATGATCTACCACTGACTACAGGAGGACACAGATGAACCTCCAAGTGGCCTCAACGACCCTCTCAAAGGAGGCAAATGACCAGCGGTCTGCAGGGAATATAAATCCTTCCCTTCCTCACCATCCAGTCAGAGCTGAAGAAGCTTCTTGGAAGAGAAGCAAAATATCTTCAAAGAAAAAAACAGAAAGTCCAATTGCCTCTTGAGGGGTAGGGGAAGCACCTTTGGGACTTCCATTTTGACATTTTGTCTGCTTGCAGGGGCCAACCTAACATTCTCCAGAGAATCTGGGATATCCACAAGCAGGAAATAAATACCTTGCCCGTTTCTGAAGATATTCCCTTTGTGGTTAGAATTTTAGAACATGAACCCTGGGTTGTTCAAGGCAGATCTGTCCTTTGTGAATATATTTAATCTCCTTCTCAAGCCATTCAGTTGAGAAGTGAGCATCAGGCCTTGGAGCAATGACTTCCACGGGTAAGTGTGCGCTGTGTGAAGACACACTTATTTTGCTGTTCTAAATCTCCTTCCACTGAGCTTCACTGGATGAACCCCAACCATTTGAGAAAGTGGGTCTAGCACAATCTGCAAGGCCAGTTACAGAAGATGCCAGGAACTGAATTATTGGGACCTTTTACATAGAAAGCAGATAAGGCAACCTTTTCTTCCCATTATTGGGAAATGAAAGCTTACTTGATGAAGTCCTGGCTAATCATGAACTTCCCAGTTTTAATTCTTAGTCATGTTACCTCAGTTCTGGGACAATAGTTCAATTCACTTGCCAGGAAACCATCAAACCCATTCTAATTACAGTTTGGCTCATTGATCCTTGGAATCTGAGGTTATGCTAATCCATTCCACTTCCAGCCTGAAAACCATCTGTGTGTGAGAGAGAGGGGGGGGAAGAGGGAGAGGGAGAGAGTGAGTTGGCACTAGTACACTCTGGGTGATAAAACTGGGCTCCTCTGTACGTCACAGACATGCCTTCAAACAGGAGGACTCTACCATAAACTCTATAAAACCAAGCTGTAAACTTCGGTAGGACTTCTGTTTTATTTTTAAGATGCACTAAATTGCCTCATGACTTAGAAAAAGTGCCTTTCTTTGATTCCAAATTGGTTTGTTTTTGCTGCCCTTCATCCAGCTTCCTTCTTCAAGGTTCCCGAGTCCTTGAAGTGAATTTATTTATGGAATGACGTACGTGGAAGTTGAATTAGTGTAGCCGGCATCCTTTAATCTCACGTTGCCTTCCCCAAAGTGGGGCAATCCATAGCTTGGAAGAAGCACCTGACACTTCCAAGATAGCAATGCTTCTGGCTTGGACTTAGAGTAGTTCAACAACGGTGATGGGTATTAGAAAGCTGCTTTAGAAGAATATCTCTGTAATCTTGCCATCTCAAGGGAGCAAATAAGGAATAAGGGCACTCATTGATCTGTCTACATGAAGACTAGGATCTCTGTGGACACTCAACATCCTTGAACCTATTTATCAACTGTTTGCATACCATTCAATAATCAAAGGATATATCAGTCCAAATTATGCACTTCTGATTTTGTCACAAGGGCCTTGTCCTCTTTTTTGAAGTCCTTATTCAAGGCAACTTTCCATATAGAGTAGAGGCAGGTTAATAAAGACAACCATTGGCTCACAAGCACTCTGAAATCTTGTGACCAGAATGCGGTTAAAATTCAGTCAATTTTATCCCTTCAAAAATAAGGATGGAAATGGAAAGGACAGGCCATTTCATTTCTGTAATAATCCACACTCAAACACCCCCAAAGCTGATTTAAACGATGTTCTAGAATTGTTTACTATCACATTATGGAAATTTGATAATTGTCCCCCTAAGAGCTGGGGAGGAAATTAGGTTGGGTTTATGGGTAGGAATGAGAAGAGTCAACCAATTCTAATTTCTACCCGTAAAACCCTAAAGCTCTGGAGAAATATGGACCTCCTTTTCTAGTAACCTCACAAAACTCACTACACTTCTGTTGATGTCATCTGCAGGTGTACTAGATCGGGGGTTTGGTTTCCAAACATGGCAAATTTAAGACTTCTGCACCTCAATCAGTGGTGGGATTCAAATTTTTGTACTACCGGTTCTGTGGGCATGGCTTGGTGGGTGTGGCTTGGTGGGCGTGGCTTGGTGGGCGTGGCAGGGAAAGGATATTGTAAAATCCCCCTTCCATCCCTACCCACTAACCTGCTTTCCAGCTCCGTTCTCCTGTGCAGGGCAACCAAAGAAGACCCAGCCAAACAGCTGAGACTTGGGAGGCAGAGAATAGATGGAGTGGGGCCAGTGAGAGGTGGTATTTGCCGGTTCTCCAAACTACTCAAAATTTCCACGACCGGTTCTCCAGAACTGGTCCGAACCTGCTGAATACCCCCTCTGATTTCAATTCAAGGGCTGGCTAAGGAATTCTGGGAGTTGAAGTCCATAAGTCTTAAACTTGCCAGGTTTGGAGACTTCTGCACCAGATCATCAAATGGAGAACCCCTCCATGCAGAATATACATTTAGCCTGACGCCTGTTCCCTATTAGTGAATATTCATGTCTTTTTTGCAGGAAGTCTAAAGTACAACTGGTCTCCTGATAGTTTGCAGGGAGGTGCTCCATTGCAATGGTCAAGGGAGTGGGTGAGTAGTGTACTTTCAAGCTGGTCAACAGCCAACACTTCAGGCTGGTCAACAGCCAACTTGGGAAAAGGGAATGAAGAACCAAGGACCTTGTGTTCACAGTTCTCTACCCTGTTTCCCTGAAAATAAGACCCAACTGGAGAATAAGCCTTAGCGTGATTTTTTTTCAAGATGCTCGCAATCTAAGCCCTACTCTGAATATAAGCCCCAGAAAATAAGCCCCAGTTAAGATTGCATTTGGAACCATATTTCCCTGAAAATAAGACCTAACTGAAAAATAAGACCTAATGCATCTTTTGGAGCAAAAATTAATATAAAACCCAGTCTTATTTTCAGGAAAACACAGTAGCAACTACCAACAGTCTCCTTCCACACCATTTTTCCAGAACACATTAGCAATATTGGCTGGAATTGCAGGATATTCTGGCACAACCATCTTCATTCTTTGGTGTCATAGGTCCTTTCTAGCTTCAGGGCCTTCTGAAAAAGACAGCTAAGCCCTTGTTTGTCTCAGCTGTTGTCTTCCTTTCTGTGCAACGAAAGCAGAGGGCCGTGAGCCCAATAAAACTGTAGGCCCACTGCTCTCTTGTTTGGTTTTCCTGGTAAAGTTTGAAAGCAATTATTTGGGGCTTGTTTATGAGCTTTTGAGAGCAGGAGACTGGTGGATCTACAGCGCTCTCAGACAACCAAGCTGAATGCCAGGGGAGAAGGGCATTAACATTCATTCATTTGAAGGTGAGAAACCAGCAATCCAACCTGTTCCGTTTCTCTCCAGAGGTAGCAATAAACAATGGCATTTTCACACTGTAGAACTCAGCACATCTTCGGTTTATCATAAAAAAAAAAGCATTTACAGTCCTCTTTGGACTGTTTGAATTAGTAACTGTTCGCAGTTGGCATTTTCAGGGGAAGTAAACTTCTGGCTCAATGCCCTTAAAGCATCTGCGGTACTTTGGACCTTTCCGGCTGGCCTCTAACCCGATGTTCTAGTCTTCTCCTGTTTGCATCACTGAGCCAGAGATTTGTGAGATTAGCCAGGGAAAAGATGTTTCCAATTTGCAGATACGTTGGCTTTCTTTCCCCAGATGGATGCAGCTTTAGTCATTATTCAGGTGGACTTACAACGGTGGTTGGGACCAGAATTGTCATCGCCAAGCAATGCAATCATTAAGTGAGTCGTGCTCAATTGTATGACCTTTTTGCTACAGCTGTTAAATGAATCCAGTTTCCTCCTTTGACTTTGTTTAATGGAAGCTAGCTGGGAAGGCTGGAGATTGGTGATCAGGTCGAGTCCAACACACTTCCCCCACCCAAGCAGGAGATCCTACACCATTTCTGACAGATGGGAGTCCAATCTCTCTTTTTTTAATATTTTTATTTTTTTTATTTAAGAACAAACATGAATGCACAAAAACATAAACACAAATTATAAAACCTTCTTTCCATTGTACAGCATGTCGGTCGGTACAAACCTTGTGTACAATATCAACAATCTTTCCCTTCTAAATGCATTATTAAAATTTATATTACATAAATATGCATATTGTATTATATTATTATTAACTACTTATTGGATTTTACTTCTAGACTATATCATCCTTTTTGAGCAAATTTCAGTTTTTTTTAAACATCTCAATTCATAATATCATTCATTTCATTGTAATCCGTTGTAACATATTACATTGTTATCGTTACTCTATCATATTTATATTATATTATATCTTATTTCCCTACTTTCTTTTCTAACCATTGATCAAATAAACCCAAAATTTTATAATACTCTATCTTCTTGCTCTCTACTTGCTAATGTCAATTTACTCATTTCTGCATATTCCATTATTTTCTTAATCACCTCCTCTTCTATTGGTATTTTCCCACTTTCCCAGTTTTTATCAAATGCAATTCTAGCTGCTGTCAAAACATTTATAGTCAGTCCGATCTCTTCTTGAAAGTCTCAAGTGATGAAGCTCCTACAACTTCCAAAGGCAACTTCTGTTCTACTGGTTGATTGTTCTCACTGTCAGAAAATGCCTCCTTATTTCTAGGTTGAATCTCTCCTGGGTCAGTTTCCATCCATTATTCCTTGTCTGCCCCTCTCCTCTCCGTGGCAGCCCCTCAAATATTGGAAGACGGGCTCTCATGTTTGTTTTAAGAGTTCTGCTTTCTTGAGAAGACTTTACACTTCCATTCTTCTCTCTCTTTTTCTCTTCATGTGAATTAAGAGGCCGCCTGTCTTAGGCATTTGATTTCTATACCCAATTTCGTATGGGCTCAAGCCATATTTATCTGTTCATTGCTTTGGTAAGAAATCATTCCATCAAGGCTACCGTTTGTATTCTTTACAGCAACTTAGAAAGGCTCCTGTCTGTTGACAGGTACAGAATTTGAGGCCATTACTTGCTGCTGGGATGGCATGCCTTTCTCTGGTATAAGGGAACTAAAACACAGAGGTATTTTAGAAGACATTATATTCGTGAGGCATTGTTTTTGAGCTGGGAGAAGATTAAAAAAAAACAATATTATTTTAAAATTCCAACATGGATATCAACTATTGAAGCTTCTTCTTATCCAATAATATATAAAAAGGAACAAACAGTTAGATATGGGGAGTTATTGAATGAAAAGGGTAAACTTAAATCTATGCAAACATTGGAAGAACAAGGGGTAAAAATGAATTGGTTTTCATATTTGCAAATACAATCTAGGTTTGATCAAGACTCTGAGGCAGAAGGTATTTATGACAAGTTGACTGATTTAGATAAAATTTTGATGGGCATTGGTAAAAAGGTAATTTTAAAACTTTATGGACATCTATTGGAATTTAAATTGGAGGAGGAACAAGTTAAAGAAACGATAATTGCTTGGGGAAAAAATTTGGATATGGGATTGATTTTGGAAAAATGGCAAAAATTGTGGTCTCAAAATTATAAAATGACAATGTCAATATAAAGAAAATTTGTATAAGATGTTTTACAGGTGGCACCTACCCCCGATGAGACTTGCGAGGATGTTTAAGTATAAATCGGATAAATGCTGGAAATGTCATCAGATACCTGGTTCATATTGCCATATGTGGTGGACATGTTCAGACGCAAAGAAATATTGGACTAAAATCCACACATGGTTGGAAAAAAAATGATAAAACAACATATAATCTTTAAACCAGACGTATACCAGACGTATACAATAAAGAACTGAAATATTTGATTGTAAATGTTTTAACAGAGGCTAGAATTGTATTTGCGAAGAACTGGAAAAATGACAAAATACCTATGCAGGAGGAAATTATCAAAAAAATTATGGACTGTGCTGAAATGAGTAAACTGACATTTGAAATTAGAGAACAAGAAGATAAACAATTTTATATGATATGGGATTTGTTTTATCAATGGTTGGATAAAAAGGCATGGTAATATAATAGACTAGATAATTTTGTGATAGAAATCTAATAGATTGATATAAAACATAATATAGATATATATAACCACTGGTTGAAAGTAGAACATGAATTTTAAGATAAAACTTGGAACATCTCGGATAAAACGATGGAATAAATAGTTTAGTCATGGATGATTAATAACTGATAAATATATAAACATATGTTAGTTTGACAAT
The DNA here is from genome assembly GCF_900518735.1 of Pseudonaja textilis. The sequence goes on from NW_020769384.1 coordinate 1,053,794, forward strand.
GTGAAGACTAATATAAATTGTGAGTAAATGACTATAAAAAGGATAGCACAAAAGATACGTATCCAACTGACGCACTGTATGTATATAAAATGGAAGAGGATTTTATGTTTTAATGTTTTTGTATGTGTATGTTTGTGTTTAAAAATAAAAAAACTTCATTTAAGAAAAAAAGAAAGACTCCTGCCACATTGCATTCCCCTGATAACCCAAGGGTGCAAAGTCATGTTCAGTTTTGCTGTCACATGTTAGACAGACCCAGATAAATTTAGCTGCCGAGGCAGGCTGCTTCGGTGTCTCAGGAAGAAGAATTAATGGAAGCACACAGCCTCTGCCAGCAGGAAATCTCTTGCATGGGTTTCTTCCTTGTTTTGTTACTTGATGCGTCGTCACAATGGGTTTTGCATTGTTCTGGAAGTTTTCTCGCCCTGCCTAAACGCTGCTCCCTGCTCATCCTGACAGACATGGAGTCTGCATTAGCAAGGACTCAGGAAAGGACCAATACAATGCACGCAATCTGCCCTTAAGCCCTTAAGGCCACCTATGGAATTCCAAATATGGGGAGAGGGGAAATCGAGATTTAAGATATGTAGGCGAGAACGGCTACCTCTATGAAACTTCTGATGCTGAGGATGGTTCACATAAATATCCCAGCTGAGGGGGATCTATTGATAGATTTCTATTGATAGATTTCTTTCTGGATGAAGAAGCATCTTTTGACTTTTGGGGTTTGAGGGTTAGATTGGGTCGGATGAGAGAAATATTACAACTTTTAAATGGAAAGCTATTTTCATCGGAAAGCTTACTATCTTTTCGACGAAGTGAAGAGCAAAGCATTTCATGAACATTCACCTTCAGCAAGTTGACTGTTAGTCTGTTAAGTAGAGTTATTTCTTTAAACTTCGAGAGAAGGGGTTTGTGTTGGTAACATCTCTGGGCTAAAAAAAAATATAGTGGGAAATATAACATCGGTTATATTTCTTGGATATAATTTCTTTTTTTGGTCACTTTCAATGTGCCTCCCTATTCTCATTTCCCTTTTTCTAGGTAGTCTGTAGTCATAGTGCGTGTTATTGAAACTCAGTAAAAATATGGTGTAAAAATGAATGGATGAATAAATAGATATCTCAGAGAAGGATTCCAGGCAGCATACTTGTTATTCTTGCAGTAACTTTATGAGATGCGTTAAACTGACTGATGGACAGACAGACAGACAGCTCCAAACCTGGGCATAGACTTGAACCCAGGCCTCTCAAGTCCTACCAATACTTTGACCACCAAATTAGAGTAGGTAGCGTGCTGGGTATCTTCCAGTCTTTCTCAAAATAGACACTTCCAGCATATCTATCTCTAAGACAAGGGTGTCAAACTCAAGGCCCGGGGACTGGATTCAGCCCACAAGGTGCTTAGATCTGGCGCACAGGAAACAGTGAAGGATCGGCCTGCAGTGCCCCTGCCAGCAAAAATGGAGATGCAGAGGGCTGTGTGCGGTCTGATCACAGTGGTGCTGAGATTTAGAACATAGAATAACAGGTATTGGAAGCAGGGGTGGGATTCAGCCGATTCGGCCGGGTTTGGGCGAACCGGATGTTAAAATTTATATCTGGTGCACCAAACCGGTAGTTGAACTGACCGGCTGTCCCCGCATGCCACGCCATGCCACGCCCCTCCCAGGAGTTTCCACGTGGCCCATTTTGGATGCAGGTAAGTGCAGGGTCCACGTAGAGGCTCTGGGAGGGTGAAAAACAGGCAGAGCTGGAAGTACTGCAAGTCCAGAAATGGGCCGGTTTCCAGCTTCCGGGGGCCCTCTCCATTTTCACTCTCCCAGTGGCCCGAGGGAAGCCTCTGGACTCTGGGGAAGTGTTGTGGTTCGCCGGCAGCAGGTGTGGATGGCTGAGGTCTCAAAGAGCGAGGACTCGGATGAGGGGCCTGCGTGTGATGCAGGGATGGGGCCAGGACCATCAGGGAGTGGAGTGCTGCCTTTGGGGATTGTGGAGGCTGGCAGCAGTGATGAAGAGGCCCCCGAGGAGCCTGTGCCCAGTGCATGTGCACGCAGGGCTGCTTGAAGGAAAGAGCAGCTGCAGCAGCATGGGCGACTCGGGAGTAAGGCTGCAAGGTGATGGGCCTTCCATTAAGAGAAAGCCAGCTGAGAAGCTGGAGTTCTTTGCAGGAAGCAAAGAAGTTTTTGCACTCAAGCCTTGTGGACGTTCGGACTCTCTTAGTTTGTGTTTGGAGACTCTTTGTGTTTGAAATCTTTCTGGATAACTTCATCTAGTGTTCTTGGCAGCCTTGCACAACCTTGGCAAGGCTCGTTCTTATCAGAGGCAATTAGCTTGAAACAGCCTTTTAACCGGGAAAGAACGGAATTTGTAAAGAATCATTAAAAGGTTTCGCTGTTCCCTCTGTTTCGTGTTTGTTTCTTTGGAACAAGGTTCAGGTCCCAACAGGAAGACAAAAAATGGCCCTCCGAGAAGTTCCGCCCACCATGGCCACACCCACCCAGCAACCAGGCAGCGAACTGGTTGCTGGGATTTTTGAATCCCACCCCTGGTTGGAAGGGTCCTTGGAGGTCTTCTAGTCCAACCCCCTGCTCAAAGAAGGACGCCCTATACCATTCTGGGTAAATGGGTGCCCAGTCTCTCCTTGAAAGCCTCCCACGATGAAGCTTCCAAAGGCAACTTCTGTTCCACTGATGAATTATTATAACTGCCAGGAAATTTCTTCTAACTTCTAGGTTGGATCTCTCTTTAACAATCTTCCAGCCGTGACTTCTTGTCCTGCCTCCAGGTGCTTTGGAAAAAAGGTTGATTTCCCCTTCTTCTCGGTGACAGCCCGTCAAGTTCTGGAAAACTGCTATCAAATCACCCCTAGTTCTTCTCTTCAACGAACCTTAACTCTCCCCTTTAAAAATACGGAGCACAGACACCACAAGCATGAACACCGGAGGAGGAGAATTCATTTTGATTCAAAGCTAGGTCACAACTCAACGTTTCCTTAGATAGGCACCTACGTAGTTTCTTGTGTGTATTTAAGGGCATGAAGTTTGCATAGGAAACAGTCCTATCTATGTACCTTCACCTGAAAGTGCAGATTGGATAAGATTTTCACTTTCTATAATCCTCACAGTTTAAGAGTCGTTCTCTGGTTTTGCTTTTTGCTTTTTAATTGGGCCTTTGGGGCATCCTTATCCCAGTTGTGAATTGACTTATTTAACAAAGTGCTATTTATCAAACTCCAGACCACTCACATTTGTAAGTGAGGAAGTAACAGGAAACTATTTTTGTGACTGATGGCCAAATCTATATAGATATACAAGTGAAATACCCTTCGCGCATCATCACAAAATCTCCAGAACCGTAAAGCTTACAAACTTGAAATTTGGCACGTATGTTCCTCTTGGCATCTAGGGGCTCGCTAAGAAAGGATTTTTCAAAATGACCATCAGAGCATTAGCATTTCCTATATTATTATTATTATTATTAGTATTATTATTATTATTATTATTATTATTATTATTATTATTATTATTAACACGCTCTGATGCTAAGGAGTTCTACTCCCCTTCCCCACCTGAAAAGAAATCTCTTCCAAATGCAAACACAAGCAGAGGAGAGGAGTTTCGGTTTCACAGCAGCACCAAGCAGCTTTAGTACAGAACAGTTGAGCTAAGCCACACCCAGGCTCCTTGTTGTCTCCTTCCCCACACAGCAAAATTCTTTCAGTTTCCAAACAGCCCTCAACTCTCTCATATACTGACAGGACGCTAGCCAGATGAATGAATACCAGCTACCGATTTGGCCGAACCGCTATTTCTTGTTTTTTCTGTCCCAACGATCAGCTGTTCCGATGATCAGCTGTGCTGGAATCCCCCTCACTGTCTTACTACTTCACCCAGGAGGCTTCCCTGAGGCCCAGAAGGCCAAAAAAAATGGAGGGGGGCACAGCACACACACACACACACACACACACACACACACACCGCTCCATTTTTTGCTTCCTGGGCCTCAGAGAACCCTTCCGGGAACAAAAACGGCCTCTCCAGAGGCTTCCCTGCGGCCCAGGAGGCAAAAAGAATGGAGCACGTGAGGAGGTCTTGCAAACAACAAAGAAGAAGCCACATCCACTCAGTCACATTGTGACTATGAGAGGGATCTTGGAGTCTTAGTGGACAACCAGCTAAATATGAGCCAGCAGTGTGCAGTGGCGGCCAAAAAAGCTAACGCAATCCTAAGTTGCATTAACAGACCGATACAATCGAGATCAAGGGAGGTACTAATATCACTCTATAAAGCCTTAGTAAGACCACACCTGGAGTCCTGCATCCAGTTTTGGTCACCACATTATAAAAAAGATGTTGAGACTCTAGAAAAAAGTGCAGAGAAGAGCAACCAGGATGATTAGGGGATTGGAGGGGCTAAAACATACAACGAACGGTTGCAGGAACTGGGCTTGGCTAGTCTAGGGAAGAGAAGGACCAGGGGAGACAGGATAGCAGGCTTCCAATATTTGAGGGGCTGCCCCAGAGAGGAGGAGGGGGGTCAAACTATTTTCTAAAGCACCTGAAGGCCAGACAAGGAATAATAGATGGAACCTGAACAAAAATAAATTAACCTGGAAATAAGGAGGAATTTTCTGACAGTGAGAACAATCAACCAATGGAACAGAAGTTGCCCTCGGAAGTTGTGCGAGCTTCATTACTTGAGACTTTCAAGAAGAGATTGGACTCCCATCTGTCAGAAATGGTGTAGGGTCCGCTTGGGCAGGGGATTGGACTAGATGACCTACAAGGTCCCTTCCAACTCTGATTATATGTTATCTGTTATCACATGGCCACGCCCATCAAGCCACGTCCACAGAACCCATAGTAAAAATATTTGCATCTGACTCCTGGGAAGCCAGATTTGCTTAACAACCGGGTTACTTAGTTAATCAACTACAGCAGTTCACTTAACAACGAATGGCAAGAAAGGTCCTAAAATGGGGCAATACACACTTAACAAGCATCTCGCTTAACAGCAGAAGTGTTGGGCTCCATTGTGATTGTAAGTCAAGGACTACCTGTATTCAGGGCCATTTATTCCAATGGGCAGAGAACAAATATCATGAAATGCACACAGAATAACCCAGAAGGTAATCTTTTGAGGGGTTGGGGTTGAAACTGAAAAATTATTTTTCTGAAGTTTTCTGTAATTTATCTTCTTTTTGGTAATAACAGATTAACAGAGTTGGAAGGGATCTTGTAGGTCATCTAGTCCAACCCCCTGCCCAAGCAGGAGACCGTACACCATTTCTGACCAATGGCAGTCCAGTCTCTTCTTGAAAGCATCCAGGGATGAAAATCCCACAACTTCCAAAGGCAACTTCTGTTCCATGGGTGGATTGTTCTCACTGTCAGAAAATTCCTCCTTATTTCCAGGTTGAATCTCTCCTTGTGCAGTTTCCATCCATTATTCCTTGGCCTTCAAAGGTGCTTTGGATAATAGCTTGACCCCTTCCTCCTCTCTGGGGCAGCCCCTCAAATATTGGAAGACTGCTCTCCTGTCTCCCCTGGTCCTTCTCTTCCCTAGACTAGCCAGGCCCAGTTCCTGCAACTGTTCTTTGTACATTTTAGCCTCAAGTCCCCTAATCATCCTGGTTGCTCTTCTTTGCACCTTTTCTAGAGTCTCAACATCTTTTTTTTATAGTGTGGTGACCAAAATTGGGTGCAGGATTCCAGGTGTGGTCTTACAAAGGCTTAATAGAGTGGTATTAGTACTGCATGTGATCTTAACTTGATCTCTCTGTTAATGCAACTTAGGATCACATCGGCTTTTTTGGCTGCTGCTGTACACTTGTGGTTCATATTTAATTGATTGTCCATAAACTAAAAGGAACCTGACATTTTTTCCCCCCTTGACTATGGTGTACTCTGATAATAGGAGCCGTGTCAGGCACGAAGAATCTGGGCCACTGATTAGGTTGCATCCTAGAAGATTTCTTCAGACCTACGCAAAAGAATCCGGTCTACTAAAGTTCAACATTTTTAAATTGGTGCCAGAAAAGGGTTAATGGAATTCAGGAGGGGTTGGAAACGCAATGACTCTAAAATGATGGCATGTTTGCCCTCTCAATTCTGCCTGTTCTACTCCTGCAAGAAGATAACTCATCTTCAAAATCTAAACAGAATCGGATCTGCTCAGTGTTTGTATGACATTTTCAATTACGTAGAGGTAGGCATTACACAATCAGTTTCATCCTTACCGGGAATTATGAGATGTAGGTAGCCAAATCCTCTACTGGGAATTGTTTTCAGGGCACTTTGGATTTTAGACATTTAGCAAGAGCACTTAAACTTATATACTGCTTCACAGTGCTTTTACAGTGCTCTATAAGCAGTTTTTACAGAATTAGCAAATTGCTCCCAACAATCTGGGTCCTCATTTTACCCACTGCAGAAGGATGGAAGGCTGAGTCAACCTGGAGCCGGTCAGGATTGAACTGCTGGCAGTTGGCAGATTTAGCCTGCAATTCTGTATTCTACCCACTGGGAGGGAGGGAAGGGGAAGGAAGGAAGGAAGGAAGGAAGGAAGGAAGGAAGGAAGGAAGGAAG
>NW_020769384.1:1060389-1070536 GCF_900518735.1 Pseudonaja textilis
AAGGAAGGAAGGAAGGAAGGAAGGAAGGAAGGAAGGAAGGAAGGAAGACAGCAATAGCACTTAGACTTATATACTGCTTTATAGTGCTTACAGCCCTCTCTAAGCAGTTTACAGAGTCATCTTATTGCCCCCAACAATCTGGGTCCTCATTTTATTGACCTTAGAAGGACGGAAGGCTGAGTCAACCTTGAGCCTGTTGATTGAAATGTAGTGTGTTAGCTTTAGGAGCTACCCAGATCCTTATGCTCAGTGGCACTGTAAGAGGGGACATATCGATGCTGCTTGAATGGTATAATGTACTGTTTTTAGTCCACCTTCCCTTAAGCTCTTGGAGCAGGGAGATTCAGAAGTGGCATTGTGTCATTGCTTCTGTGCAGGAGTTTTTACACAACTTCTGGCCTCTCTTGGATATACACTGTCTAAAAATAGAAAAATGCTCCCCCTCCCCCCCCAAAACACAGCACATGGGAGCATGACCTAAAGCCCCATCTGCATCTCTCCATGATAAGAACTGAAGGAAAAGCATACTCCATAAACCAGGGATTCTCAAGAGGAACGAATCTGAGCTGGGTAGGCTTCAACTCCCAGAATTCCATGCTGGCTGGGGAATTCTGGGAGTTGAAGTCCAGCCATCTTAAAGTTGCTAAGGCTGAGAAGCCATTCTGATAAATACTTCGTTGTGAGGGAGTGGGCGGAGAATCTCATAGGTATACAGTCATCTAGACTGGAACGTTTTTAAACGTTCCAGAAGAAAACATCGAAGTAAATCAGTTATGAATTATAACCAAGAGAACATTGTGGACCTGAATATGTTAGCTGTGTCAATTGCTGGGCTCAACTTAAGAGAGGCTTTAATTTTATTGCCTATTATAGAAAAAAAAGCTGTTTTTTTTTTAAATGATAAGTAGTGTCTACATGAGTCAGAGAGCAAAGCATCCGTAGATAAAAGAGACTCAAGAAATGGACTCATGGAAAACATAAAATCATGGATCTGGAACGGATCATGGAGATCTTCTATTCAACTCCTTGCCCAATCCAATCAGAATACAGCTGGAAGGGACCTTAGAGGTCTTCTAGTCCAGCCCCCCTGCTCAAGCAGGAGACCCTACACCAGAGGTCTCCAAACTTGGCAACTTTAAGACTTGTGGACGTCAGCTCCCAGAATTCTCCAGCTAGCATGGCTGGAGGAATTCTGGGAGTTGAAGTCCACAAGTCTTAAAGTTGCCAAGTTTGGGGACCCCTGCCCTATACCATTTCAGACAAATGTCTGTCCCAGGCAGGAAACTTTTATATATATGCCAGGAGAACTCTTGGGGAATGAGTTTGGGGTGGTTCATGCAGGCTAAACCCTAAAGCTGGGTTAAGCAAATACCGCTGCTGGTTTGATAAGTCCAAAGAAATCCCACCATGACTTAAATGCAGGGATGGCTTTAAAAGCATGCTAAAAGCACCATGGTTGAACCCCAACTGATCCAACCATATTTTAATTTCGTTTAGCATGTTATGCAATGCAATAAGTCATATATGCAGGACTGGATGTAGCTGGTCTCTCAAGTGTGAACTGCTATGGACAAGAAATTGGGAGGTGGGGCTATAGTACCATCAAAAATAGCAATGAGAAAACGAAAAACTCTCAAGTATTTGCTCAGGAAGATAAATATCCTTGAGGCTTTTTAGCTGATGTCTAAACCAGCATCTGTGCATTGCTATGTGAGACACATTTTTCCCTGTCAAACCTGCATTCAGCTGACATATCTCAATTTCCGGGCCTGCAAAGTGTAAAATAGCTCATGTAGAGCACTAAATAGCCATCAGAGAAAAGGTAAAAGAAAGTCCCTTAAATAACTGCTCTGGGCAATTTTTTTCTCTCCTAACGTTGCACTGTGTAATAAGCAGAGTGATTGGACCTCCTTAAATATTGTTTAATTTACCCAATTTACTCTGATTGCTTAAGTTTGCAACTGTATAACTGGACTCCAATGATGGTGTCAGCGAGAAGCTGCTTACATCCCTTGCAACTTTCTTTTTCTTTTTCCCCCTGAGGAAAAGTAGCTTCAAAGGATGCGGTTTGATCTGTTTCTAGTTAATGTTTTCATCTTCAGAATCCAGATGTGAAATGGGGATCCTCAGTTTTCTTTGGGGAAACCCTGAGCCCCTCTGAACCTCAACTATACAACAGGAGTAATCTTTGAGTATATTTAGTTTAGGGGGGGAAGGACCAGGGAAAATAGGATAGCAGTGTTTCAATATTTGAGGGGCTGCCATAAAGAAAAGGGGGTTAATCTGTTATCCAAAGGATCTGGAGGCAGAACAACAAGCAATGGATGGAAACTTAACAAGGAGAGACCCAACCTGGAAAAGGGAGAAATTTCCTGACAGTGAGAACAATTAACCAGTCAAATGGCTTGTCTTCAGAAGTAGATCTGGACCTATTTGTCCAGAATAATATAGGGTCTCCTGCTTGGGCAGGGTATTGGATGAGAAGGTCTCCAAAATCCCTTCCACCTCTGTTATTCTATGTTCTGTGTTTGGACTTGAAACCTTTTAAACAGGTTGAGCACTTAAAAGATTGCACAAGGGAGCTAAAGCAGTGAAATTTGGGTGATGTAATCTCTCCGAGGCCCATAGCCTGAAGAGATAACCAGGGATTCAAAGGCAAAGAGAAGGAAAAGTGATTACAGCTTTCTGGGAAGATTCAACAAACATAAATCATTTAATTTTTAAATTCAGATGCATCAGGGCTAGTGTTTCTTAAACATACATAATTGAAATTTACTTTGCATATGCTCAGAATTATCTCAATTTTGACAGCATTTTGAGGGCTGGTATTTAGAAAAAGATTCTGAAAATAATCTTCATTGCAGTTTACTTTAAAGAAGACTTATTAGTGTTTCGTTTTATAATTTTCATCTACTACAATAAATAAAAAGATATTTCATTTTGTTTTTAAAAAAATGGCTTTCTGTTCTGAAACATCCCTATCTAATGTTATATTGATCTGGCATTTCAAAGAAAAGAAGTTTCAGGAAATTTAAAACCAACTTCGCTTGCCAAATAAAGCATTTCAAATCCAGAGCAATTTATATCAACTTTATAATTTATTTGTTCCACAATGCAGCATATGCAATAAATTAATGCCCATTACTACAGCATCATCAACATAGCTTATTACTTTGTTAAGTTCATGATTATGGCAGAAAAGAGTAAACAAAAAACACAAAACAAAAAATGTGAATTTTGTGTCTCAAAGAGACTTTCGTAGTTCAGGAAGTCTGAAGGAAAGTTTTTTTTTAAAAAAAGAAAAAGTTTGTGCAACTCGTTTGAAGAAATGGAAGAGAAACAGGATTGTTTCACACTGTCCTGGAATAAAGTTCTCGCTCAGGAGAGGAGTTGCAGATGAGATGCATTTGGTGCATTTTTTTTTAGCAAATGCCAAGGGATAAACAAGGATTGCTGTCTGATCTCCTGTGATCCCAGCAGAAGAGAGAAAAGCACCTTATGGAAGGTTGTGCACATTCAGTAAACACATGTCCAGAAAGGCTGTCCAGGCAGCAGACAGTTTAGTCCAGGAGAAAAATCACACAGAGTCTCTTCTCCCTCCATGCTGCCAGAAAAAAAACAAAAAGTTGGAGCTGTCCGTTCCACCACTTTCCCATCCTTGTGGCTCAGGATTTGCTGCTTTCATCGTTTGAGGAGGGACTCCCTTTGGATTGTTCCAAGCTGGAGTCTGCAGAAGAAGCGCACACACAGCCAGTGAGGACTGAACGACCCATGACTGACACGTCCAAGCATCCTCCGTCTCGTACCAGGCGTTTGGAGATGCTGGCGGGCGAAAAGGATGACACCAGCAGAAGAGCAGTGCAATATACTTTTTGGTTTGGCTTTGGTTTTTGGGGTTCACCATCTTGCTTTTGTGGCTCTTCAGTGGATTTTGATGGAATGTTTCCCGAATTTCAGGAACTGGAAAAGTTTCTCTCGGGTTCTCTGCTTCAGAGCCATGAGGGATCTCGCTTTCTCCTCCAGGTCTTGGTCAGTGGCCAAGATAATCTTAGCTCTTTCCTCGGCTTTCCTGTCCCCGGAGTTTTTGAAGAGTTTCTCCAGTGTCTCTTGATCCAGGTTCTCAAAGATGTTGGGCACAGCTTTCTTACGCAAGGCGGTGTCGAAACGATAGCCGTGAACGGAGGGGCTCACTCTCAGGGAAGTCGACATGCTGGCTGGCCACAGGGTTGGATCCTCACCACTTCCAAGGATGTCAGAGAGGCAGCCGTAGGTTGTTGGCCTGGTGAGTGGATTGCCCGTAGTAGAGAACTCCTGGGAAGGGCACTGCTATTTAAAGGCAGCCGAAAGGCTGAGCTTCGCAGCCGAAAGGCTGAGCAGGAAGCTCGTGTTACAATGATGACATCACACCCAGTTCAACATCCAGTCATCAAAGGCCAGTTTAACAGTTGAGCTGCCAGTTTTCTCCTTGCTCTCTTTCCCTCTTTCTCTGTCTCTCTGTCTCCATCCCTCTCTCTCTCTCTCTCTCTTTCTCTCTCTCTCAAACTTCTGCAGTGAAACAGGGCAAGGAAAATATTGCTTGCTTATCAACTGAACCAATTAGCTTTGGTAGATTGATGAAAGGCACAGAAAACAAGAACCTCAAAAATAATAATTAAGAGGGACAAAAGCTTCCAAGCGAATCTTTTCCCTCCAAGTCTTCAGTCATTATGCAAGGTATAATTTAACCCTGGTGAAAATTAAGCGATGCGGGGAACAGTCTCTTCGTCTGGCCAGCTTAATCTTGGCATGCTTTAAAAATTTGCTTTAAACATGAAGTGCACGAAGGCTCATGTTTACGTATGCATTCTGAAGGGCTTTTACTCTCCATACGTGGCTTTTTGAGGCACACATTTTGTAAACAGATGCCTGGATTTTTTAGGCTAGAAAAGTCTCAAAACATTCAGGAGGGACAGAAATCAAGAAATAGCTAATGTTCATTCAAGCCTGAGTCCAAGGAACATCAGATGTTTGCCACTCCTGGAAAAAGCAAACAACAAAACAAAACAGATTTTTCCGGCACCCTATTTAAAATTTGGTGATGATCTTGGATTCCATGTCTTTAAGCTCTACTGTAAATATCCCTTATTCACCAGAGAATTCCAACGCAGCCTTCCTATTTTGCAGTCTTAAGTTGTGTTTGAACTACAACTTCCAGCATTCTCGGCCAGCATGCTGGGAATTATAATCCTCACATGAGTAAAAGGCAGCTGTTCGAAAAAGTCATTGATTTCCCCAAAGCTTTCAGCCAAGCTGAGATCCTGACAAGCTGTATGCCATTTTGAGCATAATAAATTCCTTTCTTTCCCTGGATTGTTTCTGCATTTTATTTTTTTTAAGAAACCAGGGTTTCTCTCTCTCTCATTAGCATGACTCCTCCTGTCACTTGAATTAAAAATCTTTTTCTATTAAAGTTTTATTAAGTAAATTGTTAAAAACATTGGATGTGGAGTGATTGTCCCGACAGTCCTGTCTGTCATACATATTACGGCATGGAATACATGCTTTATATACATTTATACAAGTATACAATATTTTCTAATTCTAATCATCCATTCTGCTAACCCTATTCTCTTTTGATTCTAGATCCTTCCTTTTTACCCACCATTGATAGAATTTATCCCATACTTTATAGTATGCTATCTCGTCTTTATCTTTCATTTCCAAAGTTAATTTATCCATCTTGTTTTTTATTACTTCACTTTCATCGGGAATTTCTTTATCTTCCCACTTTTGAGCAAAGGCTAACCTTCCAGCTGTAATCACATGTGTTATTCAATAGATCTCCTCCCTATTGTATTTTTCTGTTCAAATTTTGAATAGGAAAAATTCCGGTTTATATTCCACTTTATGCCCTACCATCTCCTCCAGCCACCTCTACAAGATTTTTTTTTAATTAAAAATCTTTATCGTCAAATGACAAGAACAATTTTTTTTTTCCTTCCCTGCATAAGGAAAGTATGGTCAAAAGCTTGACAAAAGCCCCAAACCAGAAAGATGGGAAACCTGAGACAGAGAAACAGCCCTTCGGCCAAATATCAGTAACGCCTGGTGTTGGGAAACTCTTTTGTGTTATCCTGTGATCATGAAGGCAGAGTTCACAAAACATATTCGGCAGTAAACCTGTCTTGCAGCTGCAGTGGCCAAATTCACAAACGCGCTAAACTCCAAGCAACTATGCCCAGTTATGGCTTAGCCTAATGTCAGTACTCAGCTAGAACTCCAAGCATCTCCAACATGGCTTCCTCCAGATGGATTGGGCTACTGTCCCCATTGTTCTTTTAGCAAACGCCTAACAGAATAGAATAACCGAATTGGAAGGGACCTTGGAGGTCTTCTAGTCCAACCTCCTGCCTAGGCAGGAAACCCTACAACACTACAGACAAATGGTTGGCCAATCTCTTCTTAAAATCTTCCAGTGTTGGAGCATTCACAACTTCTGGTGGCAAGTCGTTCCACTGGTTAATTGTTCTAACTGTCAGGAAATTCCTCCTTAATTCTAAGTTGCTTCTCTCCTTGATTAGTTTCCATCCGTTGCTTCTTGTCCTGCCCTCACGTGCTTTGGAGAATAGCTTGACTCCCTCTTCTTTGGGGCAGTCCCTTAGATATTGAAAGACTGCTATTATGTCACCCTTAGTCCTTCGTTTCATTAAACTAAAAGAAAGTTATAGACTAGCCAATGTGAAACCCTGCAGATGCATTTAAAATGAAGCTTCCGTGATTCTAATGGTTGGGAATAACGGGAGTGGTAAAACTCTGAATAAATCTGCAAGTAACTGGGAGAAACCTCCAATGGGACCTCTACGAAGGCCAAGGCAAGGCCTGCAAGTAGGGTGAGAACAATCAACCAACTGGAACAGAAGTTGGCATTCGCAGGTTGTAGGTAGAAGCTTTTAAGAAGAGACTGGGCTGCTATCTGTCAGAAATGGCCTAGGGTCTCCTGCTTGAGCAGCGGGGGTTGGACTAGAAGACCTTCTAGGGTCCCTTCCAACTCTGATGTTCCATGGTTCTACTTTGACTTCTAATCATTTCTGGACCAGCCTTTGGCTGGTATCATGAACTCTTTATCGTTCGTGATGCAGAATGCCAACGAAAAGAATTTGTAATGAAATTCAGACGGGGAAACAGGTGAGCAAGCAAATAAATAATTCAGAATGATTGTGCAGGTTCCTTTTTTTTTTTTTTTTTGGCATGGAAGGCTGAAATGAATTTAAGATATGAGGGAGAAGGTCTGCTGTGACTTGCTGAGGTGAATTATCGGTCAAAAGGCCTTGGGGGCACTCTTAAATCAAAATACCCTCCCATTTACCTTTATCTTGGCTTTGCGTAACCCCTTGGGGTCACCCTCCAGAAGAGTTCTAGCATATTTCTCAGGATATGTCATCTTCAAGAATTCATTTATCATTACTAATGCTGCCCAGCAGAGCCTTTTACCTAAAACAATTATGCCAAGAAATGATAAGGGTGCCCAACCAAAGCTGTTACAGATATCAGAGGATAAGCACACCTAACCCTGCCATTAGTCATTTTAAACTATATCAACCACATATTTCCTTTCTTCCACCTTCCACTTCCTTCCTTCCTTCTTCCTTCCACCTTCCACTTCCTTCCTTCCTTCTTCCTTCCACAATCCTTCCTGCCTTTTTCCTTCTGCCTTCCACCTTCCTTCCTTTCTTCCTTCTTCTACCTTCCAGCTTTCTTCCTCCCGCCTTCCATTTTCCTTCCTTCCTTCTTCCTTCCACCTTCCTTCCTTTCTCCTTCTACCTTCCTTCTTTCTTCCTTCCACCTTCCTTCCTACCCTTTTCCATCTGCCTTCCTTCTTCCTTCCTTCCTTCTTCCTTCCTTCTTCCTTCCTTCTTCCTTCTACCTTCTTCTTTTCACCTTCCTTCCTTTCTTCCTTCTTTCTTCTGCCTTCCAGCTTCCTTCCGTCCACCTTCCATTTTCCTTCCTTCCTTCTTCCTTCCTTCCTTCTTCTTTCTACCTTCCTCCCTTCTTCCTCTCTTCTTCCTCCCTTCCTTCCTTCCTTCTTCCTTCCTTCCTTCCTCCTTTCCTTCCTTTCTTCTTCCTTCCTTCCTCCTTCCTTCCTTCCTTAATTTTTATGTTATTTGATTCAATCAGTTACCCGTCTCTCTTCCAAGCCTTCCCTAGGCTTCCAGCGTCTTCATTTCATCCTGATATACGACCTTGGTGTATTTTTAGCTGTTGCATGTCATTCTGTAAAAGTTCTGGCTTGAACAGTGGCATATTCACTTTTAAGGGGAAAAAAAGATGAATAAACAAGTAACAGACAGGGGAGCCTTTGACCATTTATTTTCCTCTCTCTCTGAAAAATACTTCATCACATTTTTTTTCTTCCTCCAATGTTGAACTCAAAACAACTCTAAAAGGTGACTTTTCTGAACAATAGATTAATTGTCCCGAGACCTTGGCAAGACTCTTTAATCAAAAGATAAGAAGCGTCCAATTTCCCCAATCCAATCAGAAGCTGATATTACGTAAAATTGGCACCCCAAGAAGCTGCGCTTTCTGTTTTTTTAATCAAACAGAGAGGCTGCCATGCAATGGTGGGACACCCACAATTTTAGGATTATTGGCAGCCTCTTAATGATCAAAATGAAATTTTCAGCCTTTGGGGCGATGGGAAATTTAAGAAGAAAAGTGAATGTCTCACCCATTGCAAATTAAGCCAATAATATCATCTGTTGGGCTCCACTCCTATAATAACTCAGAAACTAGACTGAATATTTTGGACCTACCCACCTCAGTGTCCACTACCATGGCTAGTGGCCCCTGACAGTTGCTAAAACATTGGTGACATTTATGGGAGTCATTCAGAATTATGCTACTAATCTGAAGGAATGACACTACTTAAAGAAGGATCAAGATGGACTGAGCAATGTTTGTAGAGATGAAGAGATGTTATTCTCAAGTCCACATTGGTCCTCTTTTCCTTGGTGGGAGGTCCCCATGGGAGAAAATACATATATTTGATAAAAATGTAAAAGTGAAAAAAATGGTTGTGGCCAAATGAAGATGGTCCAACTCTACAGGAAGACATTAACGATCATGAAAACATTGTGTTGATGAGAGCTTCAAGAATTAGAAGCTTTGGAGGACACTCCAAGGCTATCTTCCAGCACGTAATGGTCTATCACAGACAGGAGGGACCTATTGTCTGAAGCACCAGAAGGCAGGACAAGAAGGGTGGAAGATCATTAAAGACAGATCCAAACTCGAACTAAGGACAAATTTCCTAACAGTGAGAACAATCAATCAGTGCAATAGCTTGCTTAAGTAAGTTGTGGGTACTCCATCATTGGAGTCCCAAAGGGGCTTTTTTCAGGAGGCAACTGGACTTTCTTGTTTTTTCTTTTTGAAGACATTTCACTTCTCATCCAAGAAGCTTCTTCAGCTCTGACTGGATGGTGAGGAATGGAAGGATTTATACTCCTTGCAGATAGCTGGACATTTGCATCCTTATAAAGGATTGTTGAGGCCACTTGGAGGTTTATCTGTGTCCTTAGAGTCACCTGAGTAGTGCAAATGGTTCCTGTAGTCTGCAATTTTTCCCTCTGGAAATCCATTGCTACTCCCACGCCATTTAAAGGGAATTCATCCCAAATTGCATAGTAGAGATTCTCGGTCCTCCAGGTCATGGTTGTCTCAAAGGGGCTTTTTTCAGCAGGCAACTGGACTTTTTCTTTGAAGACGTTTCACTTGTCATCCAAGAAGCTTTGTCAGCTCTGACTGGATGGTGGGATAGGATAGACAGAGCTGAAGAAGCTTCTTGGATGAGAAGCGAAACATCTTCAAAAGGAAAAACCAAGAAAGTCCAGCTGCTTCCTGAAAAAGGACCTTTGGGACACCCATGACCTGGATGGCTAAGAATCTCTACAGACGTTTAGCTATGCAATTTGGGATGGACACCTTTTGAATGGGGCGGGAGTAGGAATGGATTTCCAGAAATGAATCTCTACGTACCCCATCACTGGAGGTTTTCAAGGAGGGACTGGACTATTTACAGCTATTTATCCAGAGTTGTAGAGGACCTCTGCCATAAGCAGGAATAGAATAGAATAGAATAGAATAGAATAGAATAGAATAGAATAGA
>NW_020769384.1:1075857-1106507 GCF_900518735.1 Pseudonaja textilis
TCTTTCTTTCTTTCTTTCTTTCTTTCTTTCTTTCTTTCTTTCTTTCTTTCTTTCTTTCTTTCTTTCTTTCTTTCCTGTCTGTCTTTCTCCCTTTCTTTTCTTTTTTCCTTTCTTTCTCTTCCTTTCTTTCTTTAATTCCTTCTTTCTTTTTCTTTCTTTTTGTCTTTTTCTTTCTCTCTTTCTTTCTTTCTATGTTGTATTTCTAACTCAGTTTAACAACCACTTAGCTATTCCTTTTCATCCCCAAAATTAGTTTGTATAGATCCCTTTATCTTTTTTTTTTTTGTCCCTTTGGTTGTTTGGTTCATTCCGTTTTTTGCATTCCATCATCTGTGACAGTTGCCATCTTGATCACAGAATGATCCCTCTTAATTCTCATCTCAGAAACAGAATAAATTATTGTGCTTTAGTTGCACATGTATCCTTCTTCAGTAAAATGCAGGAAGTCTTTATGACATAAATGGTAGGGTGGAAATGCAGTTTTCCTCTCTCTCTTTTCCCATTATGATTTCTCCTGGACTACAGTTTTGGAAATCATATGTCAAAATACTTACTTCTATATTCAAAAATTAAATAGATGATGCTTGCAGACTTTTCCAGGTTCATTCCATGGTAACTTAAAACAAGGGCAATTAATGAGGTTGGAAAAGATAACTCATCCAAAATTTGGAAAATTATTTATCCAAGTAATAATTCCAGGTATAGTACATGAATGTTGCATATAAGAATTCTCCAAGACCTGCTTTGATCACCCCAATTATTTCCAAATACGACAGCCACACAGATACATTTTATGTTTGTTATTTTGAAGGGATGCCAACCTCACATTCACATATCAGGTGGACAAATATCTTCACCAAGTTAGACAACTGCACAAAAGTTTTAATTAGATATGTTATTTTATTGCCCTATTCTTTTTTTTTCCCTTCCCTAATAACAAATTGTTGTACTGAGCTATTTCTCTTTTCTTACTGCACTGTTTTTACTGTAAAAGTTGGTTAAAGATTGTAATAAGAATATTTGATTTGATTTAATGCATATAACGAAGGGGCTGATCTTTACAGAAGGGTGGTGGCCTCATGGTGATGACACTCACCTCCTACTCAGAAGGTTGAGAGGTTCAATCCTAGGTAAAGGTAAAGGTTCCCCTCGCGCATACATGCTAGTAATTTCCGGCTCTAGGGGGCGGTGCTCATCTCCGTTACAAAGCCGAAGAGCCAGCGCTGTCCAAAGACATCTCCGTGGTCAAGTGGCTGGCATGACAAAACGCCAAAGGCGCACGAACGCTGTTCCTTTCCCACCAAAGGGGTCCCTATTTTTCTACTTGCACTTTTTACATGCTTTCGACCTGCTAGGTTGGCAGAAGCTGGGACAAGGAATAAGAGCTCGCTCCGTGACGTGGCGCTGGGGATTCAAACTGCCGATCTTGCTGATCGACAAGCTCAGCGTCTTAGCCACTGAGCCACCACATCCCTACAATCCTAGGTAGCAGAGGATATTTCTCTCCCCGGATGCAAAGAAAAAAAAATCTGCTATGAACTCCATGTAAGCACAAGGAAGGGCATCGGCCAGTAAACGCTCAGCTCTAGTCAGTCACCCTGACTGTACTCCAAATTAAGGGATTACAAAGATATAAAAAGGGAAGGTTCTTTTTTTAACGTAAGGTCTGGTCTTTATCTCGGAGTCACAACTGCCATCTATTTTTAAACTCTTGCAGACAAGAGTTAGAAAGTGATTTATGATCACTAACTGCGTACAGAATTATGGGAATTTTATTCCAAACACATCAAAGAAGCATCGTTAGGAAAAGCTATTCCTGTTTCAAGTTTGCAGCCCCAAATAGAATCCGAACAATCTTAGAAAGAAAAGGTATTATCCGCTCATCACACTGTCCCATTTCAGTCCACTGATATATTTATATATATATATATATATATATAAAAGCAAAATATCATTCATGCATCATCACAAAATCTCCAGAACCGTAAAGCCTACAAACTTGAAATTTGGCACGTATGTTCCTCTTGGCTTCTAGGTGCTCACTAAGAAAGGATTTTTTGACATGGCCATCAGAGCATTAGTATTTCCTATATTATTATTATTAACAAGCTCTGGTGCTAAGGAGTTCTACTCCCCCTCCCCACCTGAAAAGAAACCTCTTCCAAATGCAAAACACAAGCAGAGGAGTTTCAGTTTTAGTTTTATAGCACCAAGCAGCTTTAGTACAGAACAGTTGAGCTAAGCCACACCCAGGCTCCTTGGTGTCTCCTTCTTGCTCATGCAGCAGATATTCTTTCAGTTTCCAAAAAGCCCTCAACTCTCTCACACACTGACAGGACGCTAGCCAGATAAATACTGGTAGGTAGGCAGAGGCAGAATATTTTTTTTCTCCTTATTTTCCTCTCCCAAAACTAAGCCCGATCTTATAGTTTTGAAGCAAAGCACGGGTATCGAGCTAGTATATATATTTATATTTAAGACTTTCCCTGAAAATCAAGTTTGTTTTTGCCCATAAGCCCAGCTTAGCTTTTTTGTTGCTGCAGCTCCTGTTTTTATTTTCACAGCCATCCATAATTTAAAATCTCTCTTAGTCTTTTTCTTTCTGGTGCTGTTGGTTGTTTTTCTAAATGTCAAAGTAAGGAGAAACGTTTCTGTCTTCAATTTTTAATTAGTGAGTCATATCTGAAACGAGCAGGAGAAGGACAATAGAAATGCCTTTTTGGGTTTCCACTGTTGTTGTGTTTTCTTTAAAGAAATGTAAATGAGAAAATGGAAGGACAGTGATCACGAACCAAACTTCTATGCCACGAAGTAACTACATTCAAGAACATCTTATGCAGAACAACATTTCTTATGCATCGGTTCCTAGTACGGTAGCCGTGATCAGTGGTGGGATTAAAAATGTTTTACTACTGGTTCTGTGGGTGTGTCTTGATGGGCGTGGTGTGGCTTGGTGGGTCTGGTTTGGTGGGCATGGCTTGGTGGGCGTAGCAGGAGAAGGATATACTGCAAAATCTCCATTCCCTCCCCACCCCACTAACCTGCTTTCCAGCTCCATTCTCCTGGGCAGGGCAACCAAAGGAGACCCAGCCGATCAGCTGGGACTCAATGAGAGGTGGAGAATAGATGGGGGCGGGGCCAGTCAGAGGCAGGATTTGCCAGTTCTCCAAACTACTCAGAATTTCTGCTACCGGTTCTCCAGAACTGGTCCGAACCTGCTGAATGCCACCTCTGGCTGTGATGCTCTTAAAGGGGATTCTTTTTTCGGTAATCGACCATTTGTGGAGTGAGAACCTGGAGAAATGGTGTGATGGACAGGGAGGGAAAGACAGAAGGGTGTGCAACTGCCTAGTTAGCACCTTCAGAAGTAGCCTTCTCTGCTGTGATGTCAACACAACTGAAGGAACACTCAACTGCTATGTAGAAATGGCCTCATGAGATTCTACCCACTATGGGAATATGGTCCTGGGCAGGTTCTAGGCCAGGAGTATCCAACCTTGGCAATTTTAAGACTTGTGAACTTCAACTCCCAGACTTCCCCATCCAGCATGGCTGGCTGGGAAATTCTGGGAGTTGAAGTGCACAATTCTGGGGAATCTTCTGAGAGTTGAAATCCACAATTCTGGGAGTTAAAGTCCCAAAGTCTGGGAAATTCTGAGAGTTGAAATTGACAAATTCTGGGAGTTGAAGTCCCAAAGTCTGGGGAATTCTGGGAGTTGAAGTCCCCAAATTCTGGGAGTTGAAGTCCCAAAGTCTGGAGTATTCTAAGAGTTCAAATCCTCAAGTCTGGGGAATTCTGGGAGTTGAAGTCCCCAAATTCTGGGAGTTGAAGTCCCGAAGTCTGGAGAATTCTAAGAGTTCAAATCCACAAGTCTGGGGAATTCTGGGAGTTGAAGTCCCCAAATTCTGGGAGCTGAAGTCCAAGGTTGGACATCCTTGCTGTAAAGTAAGGCTGAATAGGAACAGCCCATGAGTGCCAAGTTTTAGAGAAGGGAGGGGCTCCCCCAAATTGTACAATTGTGTATTGGAAAACACAATAAAAAGGCAATAACAGCACAACCACGAGCCATCACGCCTGCTGGAGGGCTCAGTATAAGTTTGCATAGGCTGCCCTACGACAACAATGGGCGCTGATGTCAATAAAATTACATTCTGTGTAAATAGGGTTTAAAAGTCCAAGAAGAGGGGGAAAAAACATGTCCAGGGCTGAAAGTCGTAAGTGTGAAACTCAATAAGAAGAAGAAAAGAAGAAGAAAAAAGAAGGCACCTATTTGAAATTCCTAATAACATTTGAAGATGGGCCAAACCATTGATAAGAGTTGCAAAAATGTCCAGAACTGGCTCTGGGAATACGTAAAGGAACAATTTTGCAACTGTTGTTTCAGAGTTAATATTTCAGGGAGAATTTAAATTTTAAGCTCTTTTTCCTGACAAGTGATTTTTCTGTGTGCAGGATAACTCTTTGGTGACATGAGTCAGATACCTCAGCTACTGCCAAGAGAAAAATATTGTGCCAATTTTGGCACCTTCCCTGCAGTCCTTTTGTTTTATTTTGAGGGGGGCGAAGCAATGTTATTCTTTCTTTTATCTAATGTGCTTTGGGTCAAATGTCTATGGATATTCTCAGTCATCCAGGTCATGGTTGTCCCAAAGATGCTTTTTCAAGAGGCAATTGCGCTTTGTTTTTCCTTGAAGACGTTTCGCTTCTCATCCAAGAAGCTTCTTCGGTTCTGACTAAATGGTGGAGAATGGACGGATTTATATTTTTGGCATCATATGATCAGGAATATGAATCCTTCCGTTCTCCACCATTTAGTCAGAACTGAAGAAGCTTCTTGGATGGGAAACAAAACATCTTCACACACAAAAAAAAAACCTCAAGAAAGTCCAGAAAGACTTTTATCTATACAATTTGGAAAATTGCAGAGTACAGTAACTATTTTCACCGCTCAGGTAACCCTGAGGACACAGAAATAAACCTCCAAGTGGCCTCAACCACCCTCTAAAAGGATGCAAAATGACCAGCAGTCTTCAAGGAGTATAAACCCTTCCATTCCCCACCATCCAGTCAGAGCTGAAGAAGCTTCTTGGATCAGAAGCGAAACATCTTCAAAGAAAAACAAAGAAAGTCCAATTGCCTGTTGAAAAAGCACCTTTAGGACAACCATGACATGGATGACTGAGAATCTCTACAGACTTTTAACTACACAATTTGGAATGAACATCCTTTGAATGGTGTGCGAGTAGGAACGGATTTCCAGAGGAAAAATTGCAGGCTGGAGGAGGGTGTGTTAAAGTCCATGACTTCACGAAGAATCAGACGCCATTTAGTGACTGAACAACAAAAATCCCAGGGAATTTTCTTCCGAAATGATCTTTGGGGCTTATCTCTAGAAGGCTACATCTAACTAGGAATGAAGTTTTTGCTGATCTCACCCACGTATTTCTAACAATAATTCTTCGTTTGGATAAAGTTCCAACAGCTGCCTCATTCATCCTTGTGGAAGTTAGATTCCACCTTCCAGGAATACGAACTATTTTTTTTCCCCAATAACAACAAGCGAAATTCAGATAGCTTTAATATTACTTAACATTTTTCCTCGGCTTAGCATGCTGTGTGAACCCAGCCTCTTTGATCATTCTGTGGTTCAGAGTGTAAGAACCGGTCCAGACACGTTGACTCAAAGGCATGAAAAACATTAATTCATTAAGTGAAGACATTTGGTGAAAAACAGCCAATATGTCATCCCAAGAACGCTTCCACAGTGATATATAGAAAACAGCCAGGGGCACAACACTATTACACCTTTGATGGCAACCCATTTGTCATTCAAAGCAGCGGCTTCATTTTGCCCCATAATATGACTGTGAAACCTCAACTGTACCTGTGTAATAATAAGAACAATAGGGCTGTGTAGCACCTTGGATTCAAAGGCAAAAAGATGCTTTGAATCCAATGTACTTCCTTTCCTAATAAAAATGAATCTATTTGAGGTGCAGGAGAAGCCTGCAAGCATGTCCTATAACAGGGCTGGCATCTTGGCAAGCTAAACTGCTACTCTCCGATAGCCTTGTGGTGTCCTGGCTACTGTAATGGAGAAGAAGAAGGAGAAGGAAGAAGAGGAAGAAGGAAGAAGGAAGAGGAGGAGGAGGAGGAGAAGGAGAAGGGAAGGAGGAGGAGGGGGAGGAGGAGGGAAGGAGGGGGAGGAGGAGAAGAAGGAAAGAGGAGGAGGAGGAGGAGGAGAGGAAGAAGGAAGAAAGAAGGAGGAGGAGGAGGAGAAGAGGAAGAAGGAAGGAGGAGGAGGAGGAGGAAGAAGAAGAAGAAGAAGAAGAAGAAGAAGAAGAAGAAGAAAGGGAAGAGGAGGAGGAGGAGGAAATTGGTGGTAGGTAAGAAATTCAGTCTCTTCTTGAAAGCCTCCAGGGATGAAGCTCCCACAGCTTCCAAAGGCAACTTCTGTTCCTTGGGTTGATTGTTCTCACTGTCAGGAAATTCCTCCTTATTTCTAGCTTGATTGTTTCCTTGCAAACATATCAATACCCAAACTGGATAATATCATCATCAGTTCTGATGATGTTACCTAGTTGGGTAATGAAATGTCTACAAGAAAACAGCCACGCTTGGAAAGCACAAAAAATCCTCATTTCAACCCTGAGCTACAGATATTCTCCTTTATTGGTTATTAGGGATTGTTTTTCACGAATCTTTCAGTCCAAGAAGCTCTTTCTCTGGAATGATATGACCCCCTCCATGCCTCACCCCACAGTCAAGGGAAAATGCAAAACATATAATTATTTTTTCCCCTGGGAAAAAGACAAATTGTTTTTCCTGTGAAATAGGCAAGCTTGTTTTCTCTTGCTTGTCTCGTAGATATCTCAGTTCTTGAGAACTAGCAGGCAAGAGCATTATGGTAGAAGAAGAGAAGTGAAAATGTTGGTTCTGCTCAGTTCTATTTAGGCAATCTGTCAAATCTCTAACTAACCCCAACCCAGACAGAAACTTTCTGGAATGTAAAAGATAGTTGCAACTCTCGCTCTGAGAATCGAAAACTATGCAGATCTAGTTAGATCCAGATAAGGACGATGCCCAAGTGGGATAAGATTAAGGCAAAGTTATGTCCTGCTTGGAGGCATTATTTTGGCATGTTTTGATTGCTATTTCTGGAAGCTCCGATTTCTCAATTTCTTGGAAAACAGGAGATTAGAATTAAGGAGGTGGAAATATTCCATGACTATAAACTATGCTGTATCTGGTCAAGGCTTATCTGTTTCGAAGAACCTTGTTTTCATGAATATCAAAATTACACCTACAATATGTTCTTAGCAGGCACAGATTGAAACAAGACCATTTTGTCTCATTCTAGGGTGATGGAACAGACTACAGCCTGACTTCTTTTTCATTTTTTAAAATTGATTTTCTATTAAATACATTTCTTAGTGCTTTATAAACATCGTATTGTCTGGGTATTTAATTTGCTTAACAATACAACTTACAAATTAATCTCCAACCCTTTCTTCCCCCAACCATTGGTAAAAAAAAAATTCCATGTTTGATAATATTCTACGTCCTCTTTCTGCTTAATTTTCAATGTCAATCTCGCCATTTCGGCACAATCTAGTATCTTCTTAAATATTTCTTCATCTCATGGTATATCTTCATTTTTCAAGTATTGCGCGAAAATCATCCCACTGCGGTGAAGACATGTAATATTAAAACCATACTTTTCTTATCAAGTTGTTCTGATATTATACCTAATAAAAGCAATTCAGGTATATAATCTGTATGTTTCCCTATCATCTTTTCTAACCACCTGTGTAACTTTGACCAATTTTTTTTTTTTTTTTGCTTTGATACACATCTGCCACATATGATAAAACTGTAGTTTGACTTCCAACTCTAAATATGATGGTTCGATTTTCTGTAATAGGCGAGCTGGTGTTCGACAGAATTTTTTTTTCCTAGTATGTCCCATTCAAATTTGATAAAAAAAAGAATTTGTTTTTCTTTTCTTTTTTCAAGGAGAAAGCTAGAATGGAATATGGGTAATCCTCAACCTTACAACTGTTCATTTAGTGATGGTACCAACAGCATCAGAGGTGGCATTCAGCCGGTTTGGACTGGTTCTGGTTGTACCAGTAGCGGAAATTTTGATTAATTCGGAGAACTGGCAACTACAAAGTGTGCATGCATAGAACCTGTAGGAAACAATTGGGAAACCCACCAATGAATGGCACTAAAAAAAAGTGACTTATGGCCATTTTTCACATTTAATAATGCTTTCCCATTTATTTCCCACGGGAAAGAATTTGTCTATTCCAAATCCAAGTTGGCTGGGTGTGCAAATGAGAATACTTTAGATTCTTCCAATTGAAGCTGTCCTTCCATCTCCCATCGTACACACACATTCACACACACACATTCACACACACAGACACACACAGAGAGTCTCCCTTTGCTTCCACTGCAAGGGTCAGTCACTTTTTCAGATGCTAGGCACCAGCTGCTTCCCCAGGAGACCATTCCAAAATGAATTAAATCATCTGGCAAGATTTGAACAATCTCGTGAGACGTTGCCAAAGTTTTCTGACATTGAGTCATTTTATGAGATTACCACTGTTTACGATTTGGTTTTAACTTAGGTGGGAGGATTAGAATGAATAGTTTGGGGAACAAAGGCCATTCTGACACCCACAAATCTTGTGTTCCGCATCCTTATTCTGCAGGATAGGAATAGTTAGCCTCACCTATATTATACCAGTAGGTCTTCATTTAAGGATAATTACACTCAAGGGGGTGATTTGGGCAAATCTGGGAGTAATGGCGAAATTTATAATTGCTTGTTTGTGATTTGAGTATTCAATTTAGGACTGCCTGTTGAGATGCTCGTGTAAAACAACAGCCTTTTTTGGGAGCAATATTGAAGTTCAAGAAAGGAAGTAATTAGTCAAATGGTTTAAGGATCACCAACATTATACCATTTAAATTGGCTCCAGATAAAAACAAAAATTGAAATTTGCATGCATTGTTCTGTGAAGTAGTTCCCAAATAAACAATTGCATGCACACATTTTCTCTAATAGTTCCCTGCTACACCAACATAGACAATTGTAATTGCTTCTTTGTAAAATGAGAGAGGGAGGGAAGGAGGGAGGGAGAAAGAGAATTTGGGTGAATAAGAAATCAGATACATATTTTTGTTCTCTTTGTTCTTTGTAAGAAGGGAAATATTTGTTAAAAATAAAAAAATAAAAACAATCTTAAATCATGCCCTGTGGACATGACTCCATATAAATATACAGTATACATATACATATACATATACATACATACATACACACATACATACATACATACATACATACATACATATATATATATATCGCGGGTATTTATATGTATGGTATTCAGCTTTGTTCGGGTATTTTCCCACATCATTATAGTTGTGCTTTTAAAGTTGTAGCAATGTTTCGGCAGAATCTCATCTGCCATCATCAGGCTTCTGTATTGCGTTCTGTATTCTGTGTTGTATTCTGTATTGTAATACAGAAGCCTGATGATGGCAGATGAGATTCTGCCAAAACGTTGCTACAACTTTAAAAGCACAACTACAATGACGTGGGAAAATACCTGAACAAAGCTGAATGCCATACATGTAAGTACCCGCGAAAACTTGAGAAAACACACACACACACACACAAATATATCTTCATATAAATGACTCTGTGGTTTTCTTCCCCAAACCCCAAAAACTTTAACCTTAGACTGTTTACTATTGACCTCACCCCTTTCCTAAGAGGTCTGTAGGGGGAGTGCATAAGCACGCCAATGTGCCTACGGTCCCTGTCCTATTGTTTCTTTTATTTTTCTTATATGTACCCATTTCATGTATTCATAACTATGTATATACTTATACCTATTACCTTGTAAGTGATTGACAAATCAAAATAAATAAATTAAATAAATAAATAAATATAGAAGGAATTGGTTTGTCTTCTATATATCGCCCTATCAGAGTCCATTGTTACAACCTCAAACCCCAGCCCCCCATAGTTTCAACCTCAAACTGTCTACCATGGACCTCACCCCATTCATAAGAGCAGAGGTATTCAGCCGGTTCTGAGCAGTTCTGGAGAACCAGTAGTGGAAATTTTGAGTAGTTTGGAGAACCGGCCAATCCCACCTCTGACTGGCACCGCCCCCCATCTATTCTCCGCCTCCCGAGTCTCAGCTGATTGGCTGGATCTTCTTTGGTTGCCCTACACAGGAGAACAGAGCTGGAAAGCAGGTGAGTGAGGTTAGTGCAAGCTTCACCTGCCACATTCACCAAGCCACGCCCACCAAGCCACGCCCACAGAACCGGTAGTAAAAAAATCTGAATCCCACCACTGCTTAAGAGGTCCTTAAAGGGGGCCGTGCATAAGCGCACCAGCATGCCTACCATCCCTGTCTTACTATCCCCAATTATCTGTATTTACTTCCTTTGTTCCTGTTTATATTCATACTTGTTATCTTGTACTTGTTTGACAAACAAATAAATAAAATAAAATAAATATATACACAGACGCATATTATCTCATTATCTATTAACAGACTGATAAAGAATTCCAAGGTAAAGGGGTCAGGTTTAAATCAGATATTTTAAAGTATACTAGTGGGGGAATTATGGAACGAAAGAGGCAGGCCCTCTGTTTTTTGCCTTTGCCTTTTTTTTCTTTTTCTTTTTTTACATTCAGATGCAAATTTAGGCCGTTAATAAATCAACCCCTTGATCCAAGTCAGTTTAAAATGGCTTGGGTCCAGATTAGCGTGCCAAATTCCCCCCCTTCCTGGTTTCTGCCACTCACCCGACGGCTGAACCCACCGCAATAAACACAGTCCTACCTGCCAATTCCATGTGCCATGCCTCACAGCCTGGCTCACTTTGCGAGACTGTCATAATTTACTTACATAATTCACTTGCGCATTTCAAGAAGATAGCCGGGCTGTTCAAATATTTGTCAGAGAGATGAAAAGGTGAACAGGGGAAGAAGAGCACACATACACAAAACAGAGAGAGAGAGAGAGAGAGAGAGAGAGAGGATTATGACAGTCTCGTGGTGAGTACTGGAATAATTTTGGAATAGTGGCCCATCGTCTTGTTGTAAGTACCTTCACCCAAGGGTGGGCTGCTGGGGGTTCACAGGGGTTCGGAAGAGCAGCTAAGATTCTGTGCAGTTCAGAGAATCCCCAAATCCCACTCCTGGCTGGCCCCGCCCACCCTACCCCGCCCCGCCCCTCCCAGAAGTCCCCACGTGGCCCATTTTGGATGCAGGTAAGTGCAGGACGTGCATGGGGAGGGTGAAAAATGCCCCCCGCCCCGAAGTTCAGGAAGACCGGAAATGGGCCTGTTTCCGGCTTCCGGAGCCCGGGGAGGCCATTTTCACCCTCCCGGAGGCTCGAAGGAAGCCTCAGGAGTCCGGGCAAGGCAAAAACACCCCACCCACCTACGTGCCTTGGTGCAGGAGGCTGACTAGGCCACACCTACCGTGGCCACGCCCACCCAGCGACCAGGCAGAGAACCTGTGGCTAAAATTTTTGAAGGCCACCCCTGCCTTCATGCCAAAGCTGAAAGGGCCACAGCTTGTATCATGGATCTAAACGGTGAAGCAATCTTATTTTTTTCTTTACAGGGGAAACAAACAGACTGTCTCTCTGCATTCGTAACTGCTGGATAAATCTATCCCAGAGTTATTTGTCCCAGTTAATCCTAAACGTCACCGGCTCCTGTTGCTGTGTAACTTTCCTATAAAAACATTATTTTCACGGTTTTGTATCATACAGCCAGTAGTCCTTTAAAAAAAGGCTATTTCTGGCCTCAGACGATGTCGGTTTATTTTTATTTATTTTTTTTACCCCCATCGTGAAATAAACAAGAAAAGGAAACATTTTAGACCCAGCAATTTCACTCAACGAGAGGAAGCAAACCGTACCCGGGATCAGAGAATGACAGAGTTTGAAAAGGCCACCGACACAGTTGAGAGTCTACCTTCCGGCTCAAAGGCAGGGATTCTATCTAAGCATAATCATAAATTGAAACTACTCTCAAATAAAACACAACGTTAAATAAAGCGTTTGTGGCAGACGATTCTGTAGTCTTTCTTGACTAGGTCAAGGCAGAGAGATCAACAAAACGAGATGATTTCATGAGAAGAACAAAAGGAATGTCACAAGAGTTGAGACTGGAGCTTCAATGCCTTGTATATGTGTATGCAGGTTTGCAACACACACCCACAGGAGACAACGTTTGACAAACCAATGACTTCTTTTTATTTCTCTGCACCAGGGACAACTCAGGGCCATCCACAATGTCAAGAGGGCAGCTGCACCCACAGGATCAAAACACCCACCCCTGATTTTATCTTCTCTATCTTTATCTTCACTGTCCCAAAGGTGCTTTTTCAAGAGGCCACTGGACTTTCTTGTTTTCTTTTGAAGACATTTCACTTCTCATCCAAGAAGCTTCTTCAGCTCTGACTGGATGGTGAGAAATGGAAGGATTTATACTCCTTGCAAGAGAGCTGGTTATTTGCCTCCTTTTAGAGGGGCGTTGAGGCCACTTGGAGGTTTACCTGTCTCCTCGGGGTCAGCTGAGTAGTGCAAATGGTTCTTATAGTCTGCAATTTTTCCCTCTGGAAATCCATTCCTACTCCCACCCCATTCCAAGGGTCTTCATCCCAAATTGTATAGCTAAAAGTCTGTAGAGATTCTCAGTCCTCCAGGTCATGGTAGTCCCAAATTTTTCAGGAGGCAACTGGACTTTCTTGGTTTTTTTTTTTTCTTTTAAATCCTTCCATTGTGGTTGCTTCTATAACCTACCTCCATTTTTGTTGTTCTCGTTTACTGGTCACGCTTCTGCTTAAATATTTTAAATCCAGCTATATTTTGCATTGGTCTTTGAAATGTGGCTTGGATACCCAGTTCTATTTTTACTGTATGGTCCACCATTGTGATAAGTATCGTTATAATTTTAGTTGTTAGAAGTGGGCTAGAAGTAAAAAAAAAAAATGTTATCAGATCCTTAGGACAGAAATAGAAAATTCTTCCTAAAAACCCAAAATAGAACGAAGCTTTAAATAACAAGGAAGTCTAGCTGGTCTTTTTAAATACTTGGCAAATGATATCATCTTTCTCTGACTTTTCAGAAATTCGGTTTTATTTTATTCTTTAAAGAGGGATGAGATCAAATTGAAGTGATATCCATAGTCCTATTGTGACAAGAACCTCTGTCACTAAGTAATGCAGTTGGTCAATCCTGCCTTTAACTATGAACAATCCTTGGCTCCATTGAGTGAGAAAGGTATAGTTTACTAAAGGCCAAGTGAAATACAGTACAGCAAAGCCAAAACTAAAATCCATGCCCCTAAATCCAGGGGTGAGATGCTACCGGTTCGGCCCAGTTCTAAAGAACCAGTAGCTCTGAAGAGCAGCAGGCACAGAACCGGTTCTGTGTCTGCTGCTGTTTGGCCCAGCCACCCAGCCACCCAGGTTCTTACCTGTCACTTTGATTTGAGCTTTTCCTGGTTGGAACAAAAGCCAAGTGCAGTCAGTCAGAGGTGCCAAATAAACCCAAGTCCTTCCAAATGAGGTTGCTGAAAACCACATTGGGCATCATTTAGTCCAAGCTCTGTATCCAAAATGTTTGGTTTATTGTTATAGAAATGGCTAGTATATATTACTTGTCTAAAAGTAAAGAGTCGGGCTTGCATGTTATTACCTTACTCTCCTGTGCTAAAACGGTTAAAAGTCGGTGCTTTTCGTTGTCTTTCCTCTGTTGCTCTACACTTTCCCTCTTTCCTTTTTCCCTCCTGGATTTTCCCATCGTTTTCAGTCTTCTTTGCGTTTTACATTTTGATGAACTGTTAAAAATTTGATAACCTAGAAAACCTGCAGGGATGGAGCCAGAGGTGGGTATTCTGCTGGTTCTGACCAGTTCTGGAGAACCAGTAGCAGAAATTTTGAGTAGTTCGGAGAACCGGCCAATCCCACCTCTGACTGGCCCCGCCCCCATCTATTCTCCGCCTCCCAAGTCCCAGCTGATTGGCTGGGTCTCCTTTGGTTGCCCTGCACAGGAGAACGGAGCTGGTAAGCAGGTTAGTGGGGTGAGGAGGGCATGGAGATTTTGTAGTAACCTCCCTCTGCCATGCCCACCAAGCCACACCATGCCCACCAAGCCATGCCCACAGAACCAGTAGTAAAAAATTTTTTGAATCCCACCGCTGAATGCAGCAATTTGAAACAGATGATCAACCCTTCCAGCCTTAAGCTGCGTTCCTTTGTTCCTTCCTTCCTTCCTCTGCTTCCTCTTCCTCCCCCAGCTTGGGAACAAAAGTCAAGTGCGGTCGGTCAGAGGTGCCAGGTAAAACCAAGACAGGGCTTTAGCTTATGGGACACAATAAGTCCTTCCAAGTGAGGTTGCTGAAAACAACATTTTGACATAATTTAGTCCGAGCTCTGTATCCAAAACGTTGGCCTTGTTTTGCTTCCCCGGGCTGCTTGATCATATCTCAGCCACGCCTTCCGCCTGTTCTTCTTGGATTCCGCCTCACACCACTGCTCTTGAATAACCAGCTGATCTCACTCGCTGTTTTTCCTAGAAGTAATTTAGGAACAGATGTTTAGTTCCTGACCTTGCTTTCTTTGACCGGTCTGCCTCTCCTAGCAGAACAGAACAGAATAACAGAGTTGGAAGGGACCTTGGAGGTCTTCTAGTCCAACCCCCTGGCTCAAGCAGGAGACCCTATAACATTTCAGGCAAGTGACTGTGCAATCTCTTCTTAAAAGCCTCCAGTGATGGACCACCCACAAGCTCTTGAGACAGGCTGTTCCACTGGTTAATTGTTCTCACTGTTTGAGGACATTTCTCCTTAGTTTTAGGTTGCTTCTCTCCTGGATTAGTTTCCATCCGTTGTTTTTTGTCCTACCCTCAGGTACTTTGGAGGATAGGTTGACTCCAGTGGTGGGATTCAACTTTTTTTCACTACCAGTTCTGTGGGCGTGGATTGGTGGGCATGACATTGTTTGGTGGGCATGGTTTGGTAGACGTGGCAGGGGAAGGAAGTACTGCAAAATCCCCATTCCCTCCCCACCCCACTAACCTGCTTTCCAGCTCCGTTCTCCTGTGCAGGGCAACCAAAGAAGATCCAGCCGATCAGCTGGGACTTGGAAGGCAGAGAATAGATGGGGGCGGGGCCAGTCAGAGGTGGAATTGGCCGGTTCTCTGAACTACTCAAAATTTCCGCTACCAGTTCTCCAGAACTGGTCAGAACTGGCTGAAGACCACCTCTAGTTGACTCCCTCTTCTTTGTGACAGCCCTTCAAACATTGAAACACTGCTATCATGTCACCCCAGGCCCTTCTCTTCTGAACTTTTACAGAATACAGAATGACAGAGTGGAAGGGACCTTGAGGGTCTTCTAGTCTTTCCCAAGCCAAAGACCCTGTAACATTTCAGACAAATGGTCATCCAATCTCTCCTAAAAAACAAACTCCAATGATGGACCACCCACAGCTTCTGGTGCCAAGCTGTTCTACTGGTTGATTGTCCTTGCTGTTAGGAAGTTTCTCCTTAATTCCAAGTTAAATCTCTCCTCGTCCAGTTTCCATCCCTTGCTTCTTCTCCTGCCTTCTGGTGCTTTGGAAAATAGCATGCCCCCCCCCCACCCTCTTCCTTGTGGCACCCCCTCAAATATTGGAAAAGTGCTATCATGTCGCCCCTTGTCCTTCTTTTCATTAGACTAGGAGCTACGATAGTGCAGTGGTTAGAGTGCAGTATTGCAGGCTGCTACTACTGACTGCAGGCGGCCGGCAGTTTGGCAGTTTGATCCTGACCAGCTCAAGGTTGACTCCGCTTTTTCCATCCTCCTGAGGTGAGTAAAATGAGGAGCAATGTGCCGACTCTGCAAACTGCTTAGAGAGGGCTGGAAAGCACTGTGAAGTTGTACATAAGTCTAAGTGCTAGTGCTAGACTACTAGACATACCCAATACCTGCAACTGGTTCTTAACATGTTTTAACCTTAAATGTTTTAGCTCTCCCTCTCTGAGTCTTATGGGATAGGGCAGATTCTTACCCAACCCAAAAATCGGTGTCCCGGTTTATTTTCCAGGCAGGGCAAGATGGAACTGGCCTGGCTCATGAATTGCTTCAGCTCACTCTGTTCTCAGAGTGGGTGGTTGCTCAGGGCACTAAAACATTGGCCAGGAAATACAGTTGCGATCTCGATGAAGCCTATTGCTGGAAGGATAATTCCCATGAACGCAATAAAATGTTATCTAAGCATCTCTAGTTACAAAGAAGAGGAAGAAAAGGAGGGTGAGAGCCAGTCAAGGACAGCCGAGTGGGAATTCTCTGATTTCTCTTCTGGAAACATTCAGAAATCTCTTCTATAAACACAGCGCAAGATCAAAAAAATAAATAAGCCTAGATTCCAGTCTTATGTTGATGACCAGAATTATATGAATTGATCAGCATGGCAACTGGACAGGGGTTTTTAAGAGTTGAGTGTCAGCTTTGGAAGCCATATTAGCACCAGAATGCTTCCACACTGCCACATTCTTCAGCCTGGGAAAATGGGAGGGGGAATTTCTTGGAGCGTATGCAGTTAGATACAATAGCATTTTTTTTCTAAGTCAAGGTCATGTTATTTCTACACCTGGGTGAGGGGACATCTCAAGTTGGGATGGATGGTGATTGGAGCAATGATGGGTGCAGGGGGGTGGATTTGTAATTTTGTAATTTTGTAACTTATTGCAAGAAACCCAGAAGTTTTAGATTCGGGATTCTCCAGATGTGCCAGTTTACTATCCAAATAAAGCAGAACTTTTGAGAGGATATCTCTTTCGGAGTTATTGATTGGAGTGGAGGTTTTCTGGAATGCTGACATGGAGATCTCATTCCTTAAAACCTGACAAATTCTCAGCATTCTTGGCCAGAATGTCAAAAAAATATTGTCATCGTCACCGTAATTTAAAACGCACATATTTCAATGGACTCACAAATATTTGCCTGACAAATGCCACAAATTGGCCTAAAGATCCTTACTCAAGAGGATGGTGTTCGGATCAGCCTGAAAATGCCACAGAGCAACCATCAGACTGGTATTTTAAAAATAGTTAAAGATAAAGATCCCCCTTGCACCTACATGCTAGTTGTTTCTGGTTCTAGGGGGTGCTGCTCATCTCCGTTACAAAGCCGAAGAGCCAGCGCTGTCCGAAGACGTCTCCGTGGTCATGTGGCTGGCAGGACTAAACGCTGAAGGCTCACAGAATGCTGTTCCCTTCCCACCAAAGGGGTCCCTATTTTTCTACTTGCATTTTTACATGCTTCCAAACTGCTAGGTTAGCAGAAGCTGGGACGAGGAACGGGAGCTCACTCCTTTACCTGGTACGAGGGATTCGAACCTCCAAACTGCCAACTTTTTCTGATCGACAAGCTCAGCGTCTTAGCCACTGAGCCACCACGTCCCTATATCAGAGCCCCCGGAGGTCTTTATTTTAAAAAATGTGCTTTGTCTGAAAATACTTGACCTCTTCCCAATGAAGTCCTTGGAGAATCCTCCCCCGCTGGTTCCCTCCTCCCATCATGAAATAACTTGCTGAGCAATGAAAATAAACATAACAAAAAGACAGAATTCTTGGCTGCCCTGTAACAATGTCAAGCGGAAAACATCACAAGCTTAAATTACTTTGAGGAAGAGACAGAAAATGGAAGCCTCTCTGTGCATCTTGAGAAAAATCAGAGAGAAAAGAGGTCACTTGTTGAATTAAAATTCTCAGCTGATCCGTTTCAGTTGTAACTTCAAATTTTAGAATCCAGAGTGACATCATGTTCTATTCCACATTGGAATCTATGAAAACTCGTTGTGGCCGACTCACTGCACGACAGGAGTTGCGCTAATATCAAAGAAAGAGGAGAAGAGAAGAGAAGAGAAGAGAAGAGAAGAGAAGAGAAGAGAAGAGAAGAGAAGAGAAGAGAAGAGGAGACACAGACTTCAGAGAGTAATTAGGACTGCAGAAAAAACAATTGCTACCAGACTGCCTTTCATCGAGGACCTGGATACTGCACGAGTCAAAAAGAGGGCTGTGAAAATATTTACAGACCCCTCACATCCTGGACATAAAATGTTTCAACTCCTTCCCTCAAAACAAGGCTATAGAGCACCGCACACCAGAACAACAAAGACAGCTTTTTTCCCAAACGCCATCCCTCTGCTAAACAAATAATTCCCTCAACACTGTCCAACTATTTACAAAATCTGCATTACTATCACTATTAATCTTCTCATTGTTCCTATAACCCATCCCCTCCCACTTGTGACTGTATGACTCTAACTGTGTTGCTTGTATCCTTACGATTTATATTGACCATTTCCTAGTATGATTTGATTGCTTATTGTACCCTATGACTACTATTAAGTGTTGTACCTGATGATTCTTGACTCTTGATGAATGTATCTTTTCTTTTATGTGTACACTGAAAGCATTTGCACTAAGACAAATTCCTTGTGTGTCCAATCACACTTGGCCAATAAAGAATTTTGTTCTGTTCTGTTCTATTCAATTCGATTCGATTCTAGAGAAGAGAAGAGAAGAGAAGAGAAGAGAAGAGAAGAGAAGAGAAGAGAAGAGAAGAGAAGAGAAGATGGAAGGGACCTTGGAGGTCTTCTAGTCCAGCCCCCTTCTCAAGCAGGAGAACCTGTTCCATTTCAGACAAGTGACTGTTCAGTCTCTTCTTAAAAACCTCCAGTGATGGAGCATCCAGGATTTCTGAAGGCTGTTCCACTGGTTAATTATCCTCACAAATGGTGGAATAGAATCATCAAAAAAAAAAAAGGATGCCAAAAGAGGGACAAAATGAAATGTGAATGACAAAAAAATTAAAATATTTCTGAAATTATTTTCAATAAGTTAAATTGAAT
Organism: Pseudonaja textilis; assembly: GCF_900518735.1. The sequence continues at coordinate 1,094,809 of NW_020769384.1, forward strand.
TGTCGAATTGTCCCGTGGCGAGTTGGCTGTGGCCGAGTTGTCCCATTCTGCACTGAGAGTGTCTTTTCACCCGCAATCTGACCAACGGATACATGCGCACGGGCAGGTCCACACGAAAAAACACACCCACAAGTCAGTTCCCTTGCAAGTTCTTTGTTCTCGCTTCTGGTATGCAAGCCATCAACGTTCGTACGAAAGGACACCTTTGGGAACAGTAATAAGATGGACAGTCAAAAAGCAGGAAGACGTTTCAGGGTCTGTCTTACGACCTGCCATCTTTCTCTGCCCAGAGTCGCTCTCAGAAATATTGAAAATATTGAGATGAGAACCCTGTGGGGGATAATGCCTCACTTTGAAAGAAAACCGGGTTGGTTGGCTCAGAGAAGGCCATGGACACATTAGTTCCACATACCTCTTTTAGAAGCAAACATTACTTCCCCCTCTTTCCGAGGCCCCAGGCTAAACTAGCTAGAACAGAGAAGGAAAGTCGAACGTTGTTATAAAACAGAACTTGAGCTAGAGCAAATATGAAGGCCAGTCATGGCTGGACAGCCCATTCCCACTCCAAGTAAACATTTCCAGCCAGCTGCTGACACTTCCTCTATTATACACAGCGTGGCTTGTGCACAAGAAGCAGAACAGGATATCAACACAAAGCCAGGTGGAGCACGGACCATGGGAAGAGTGCACGGCTGGAACAGTCGGGGAGAAGCTTCCAGAATTCTACAACTACGGTCACTTTTTTGACTTGGGAAACCTTTTCTTGTCCTTCCCAAACTCCAGACTACCCAGAAATAATGGGAGGTCGGCAAGTGGCAGGAAGGAAGGAGATAATAAGCGCTCAGGCCCACCCGGTCCCCTGCCGCCACTACTTCCTTAGAGTGGCTGTTCAGCTGCGCATCACAAAGACCTCTGGAATTGTAAAATAGGCACTGCTTGAGGTTACCGGAACAGCTGGGTGGGTCAGATTCCATGCAACCTCCAACGAAGAGATAATGTATTGTGGCTCAAGAGCAGATTATAATAAAAAAAAATTAAAGCAACTCAATCCAATGTGAGCTAAGTGTTATCAGCTGGGTGAATAACCTGTTTGGGTAGAACGTAGCACAGCCATATAGCTTGAGTAGAGAGTTGAACAATTGTACAAATGCTTTCAGAGAACTTATCTTTAAGGAGGGTTGCTAAGGGTTGGGCAGTCTGTGTATTAAGAGTTGGATTAGTTGGGAGGGCAGTTGTTTGTAGAATCCACACCTTAGAAAAACATGTTCTGAAGTAGAATCATGGAATAATTCCTTGGGCTTAATAAGTTTCTGGTTATATTTACCATCTGTGACTGAGGGCATAGTACATATATTATTGGAATGCCAGCTATATAGTAAAGAGAGAGATAAGCAGATTAACAGAGTTGGAAGGGACCTTGTGGGTCATCTAGTCCAACCTCCCCTCCATCCAAGCAGGAGACCCGACACCATTTCTGACAAATGGCAGTCCAAGCTCTTCTTGAAAGTCTCAAGTGATGGCGCTCCCACAACTTCCAAAGGCAACTTCTGTTCCATGGGTTGATTGCTCTCACTGTCATAAAATTCTTCCTTATTTCCAGGTTGAATCTCTCCTGGATCAGTTTCCATCCATTATTCCTTGTCTGGCCTTCGGGTGCTTTAGAAAATAGCTTGATCCCTTCCTCCTCTCTGGGGCAGCCCCTCAAATATTGGAAGGCTGCTCTCATGGTCCTTCTCTTCACTAGACTAGTATATTAGATGAACAGCCCATTCAGACCCATACCTGTAGAGCTCTTCCCCTCTCTGGAAAGCAAAATAAATCCATTTTAAGAGATGTCATATGGAGTTCTATTCCTGACTACCAGTAGGACTTTTGGTCCAGAGTTCACGAGATTCATCCATAATGTTCTAAAATAGCTTCTCCAATATGCATTCTGAAAGGCTGTTGGGCCCTAAAAGCATCCAATCTCCACGGAGAGAGAAAGAAAGTGTCAAAGTTGATACTTTGGAAATTCCCTTCTCCAAGGAATATATATATATAAAAGCAAAATACCCTCACGCATCATCACAAAATCTCCAGAACCGTAAAGCCTACAAACTTGAGATTTGGCACATATGTCCCTCTTGCTTCTAGGGGCTCACTAAAAAAGGATTTTTCCAAATGACCATCAGAGCATTAGTATTTCCTATATTATTATTATTATTATTATTAACATGCTCTGATGCTAAGGAGTTCTTCTCCCCCTCCCCCACCTGAAAAGAAATCTGTTCCAAATGCAAAACACAAGCAGAGGAGAGGAGTTTCAGTTTCAGTTTTAGTTTCACAGCACCAAGCAGCTTTAGTACAGAACAGTTGAGCTAAGCCATGCCCAGGTTCCTTGCTGTCTCCTTCTTGCTCACACAGCAAATACTGTTTCAGTTTCCAAACAGCCCTCAACTCTCTCACACACTGTCAGGACGCTAGCCAGATGAATGAACACTGATGAACGCTGGTAGGCACAGGCAGAATTTTTTTTCTCCTTATTTTCCTCCCCCAAAACTAAGCCCGATCACATAGTTTTGTAGCGAAGCACGGGTATCAAGCTAGTGTTTATGTATTTGTCTTTCTGTATTAGTATTAGTATTATTGCTATCTTCGATTTCTATCTCATTTGGTAGTCAAACTGCTTCCCCAAGCAGCATGGGTAATAAATAACACAATTAAAGTACAATAAAGCCAGGAATAAAATACAATTAAAATCAGAACCCAGAGCAACAAGAGAACAAATGCAACGGATACACTGTTCCTTCCAGCTGAGTTGTAACTCAGAGCCCATAAATGTCATCTCAGCGGTTGGTGTCCTGATTATAAAAGCTGTTGTGAAAAGAAAATGCCTTTTACCGCTTTCTGGAAAATAAGAAAACAGCAAAGAAATGATCTGGGTCAGAAATAATTATTCCAGAAGAAAATCCTCCAGAAATTCAGGCGTCAAAGTAGAGAAGGCCACTGTTATGTAGAAAAGTAAACTGCAGTGGTGAAATTGTTTATTCCAGCTAGGTTTACAAGTCCTGCATCAACCGTGGTCAGCCTTGGTCATAAATGCATCATTTCATTCCATCTGATCAGGTCTACTTGGTCATGCTTTTTTTATTAGCTCAGGAAATTCAGCAAGGTTGAGGCCTGCTTGTGCATGGCTAGTCTGGTGAAGAGAAGGACCAGGGGAGACAGGATAGCAGTGTTCCGATATTTGAGGGGCTGCCCCAGAGAGGAAGGAGGTCAAAGCCCCCGAAGGCCAGACAAGGAATAATGGATGGAAACTGAACAAGGAGAGATTCAACCTGGAAATAAGGAGGAATGTCCTGACAGTGAGAACAATCCATCAACCCATGGAACAGAAATTGCCTTCAGAAGTTGTGGGAGCTTCACCACTGGAAGCTTTCAAGAAGAGACTGGACTGCCATCTGTCAGAAATGGTGTAGGGTCTCCTTCTTCTAGTCCAAAGGGGACTGGAGACTAAAACATATGAAGAACAGTTGCAGGAACTGAGCATGGCTAGTCTAGTGAAGAGAAGCAATTCTCCAAAGCATCTGGAGGACAGAGAAGGAATAATGGATGGAAACTGATCAAGGTGTCAGCTTTGGAAATCATATTCCACGCTGCTATATAGCCTGAGAAGTTGGGAGGGGTCTGATTTCAAGTGAGTAGTTCTAAGTAGACCAAATCAAATTCTTTTTTTAGTTCAAGGTTACGAAGTGTGGCGCAGCGGAGTAAAAGGATCTTACACTGAGACAGATCGTAATTGTGGTGTGGTGATGTGGGGGGGAAAGGATTGTAGTTTGGGACATTGTGGGAAGCCCAGGAAACTTTAGTTTTGAGATTTCACAGGTGTGCCAGGTGCTATTCTAATAAAGGTTCTTTTGAGATTATGCTTGTCTCGGAGTTGCAGATTGGAGTGGAGGTTTGCTGGAACGCTGACACAAAGAGAGATTCAACTAGAAATAAGGAGAAACTTTCTGACAATGAGAACAATCAACCAACAGAACAGCTTGCCCTCAGAAGCAGAGGTGGTATTCAGTAGTTCTGACCAGTTCTGGAGAACCAGTAGTGGAAATTTTGAGTAGTTCAGAGAACTGGCAAATACCACCTCTGCCTGAAGATTTTTCAGAATCCTTCCCCTGCCACGCCCACCAAGCCATGCCCACAGAACCGGTAGTAAACAATATGTGATTGCCACCGCCGTTTGGAAGTTGTGGGATCATCATCATTGAGACTTTCAAGAAGAAACTGGACTGCCATTTGTCAAAAATTGTGTAGGGTCTCCTGCTTAGGCAGGGGGTTGGACTAGATGACCTACAAGGTCCCTTCCAACTCTGATTATCTATTATCTATAGCACTTGGAAGAGCAACCACCAATAAATCCCAGGGAACACATTGATTGGGATAGTCTAAAAGAAGAGAAGGAGTAGGGGTGACATGATAGTAGGATTCCAGTATTTGAGGGGCTGCCACAAAGAAGAGGGGGTCAAATTATTACCCAAAGCACCAGAGGGCAGCGGTCTGGAACACATCCAGCCAAGAGGTCTAATTCCGCCATCCAAGTTGACCTAACCTGGCCCATCACCCATTGGGTTTCAAGCGAAGTGCCTCGTAGCTTCGAATTTTATTTTGTAGAGCCCAGACATAGATATCAGCATATTTCATCAGATGCTTGGAGAAGAGATATAGTTCTCTCCCCCATCACCTGTCCCTCTACTCATAGAATTTGGAATCATGGTCTGATAACATCTTATGATTCGATCACTCTGTTTTTGAATCCTTTAGTTGTTCTTTCATTTCTGTGAACTAACTTGAAACTCAAAGAAGGAAGGCCACCTCGTGAGAAGGAAGGACTCACTGGACTGCAAGGCGATCCAACCGGTCAGTCCTAGAGGAGATCAACCCTGGGTGCCTCTTTAGAAGGCCAGGTCCTGAAGATGAAACTCAAAGACTTTGGCCACCTCATGAGAAGGAAGGACTCGCTGGAGAAGAAAAGCCGAATGCTGGGAACGATGGAGGGCAATAGAAGAAGAAGGGGACGGCAGAGAAGGAGGAGGCTGGATGGGGTCACTGAAGCAGTCGGCGTGAACTTAAATGGACTCCAGAAGATGGTAGAACACAGGAAGGTTGGAGGAACATTGTCCATGGGGTCACAATGGGTTGGACACGACTTTGCAACTAACAACAACAATCTTGAAACCTTTTAATTATGTGGGTGACATAGTTCTAGAGATGACGCTTGTCTCTTCAGGTCCTTGTCTCTGGCATTTGCAGAGAAGTGTCAACATTTGCAAGATAGTGGCTATGGCAGCACAACAGAGGTGTGTGTGTGCATGGACCTCACATGCATGTCATTGGTCATCTTGCATATTTTGAGTCCATCTTCCCATAGTTCTCTAGGGAAAGGTTTCTCGACCTTGGTCACTGGAAATTGGGTGGTCTTCAACTCCCAGAATTCCCCAGCCAGCTGGGGCCAAGACTGCGAAACATGACTCTAGGGCCACTATTTCAGAAGGCATGCTCAGATAGTCAGATATCACGGCTGGAAAAATGCATTTTCCCTTGTTTTTATTATGAAATGTCTTCTTCCATGCTAAAATCTATTTTTTATCCAATACATAGCAACATTTATTTTCCCGCATAAATAGTTTTTTCCCTGATCATGAAGTTGCGCTATGCAAAATGTAACAACCTCAATTCTTACCCACCAGCCCCAAATTCTACTTTGTGAGCCATGAAGATGGAAGGGAGGATTTTTCACAATGTCTTCTAGGGAAAAGCCGAATTTCACATCAGTTTGGGGATGTGTTTATATAATAAAAAGAAGAAATCTTTACATTTTTGTTCTTCTATGAAACCTTACCCCTAGCCATTGCTTATGGAAATTATACAGACGATTTATTATCAAGAAAGAAACTCTGCACAATTTTGGAAAAACCCAGAAACCCCTGCAGATGATATTATAATAAAAAAAAAATCTGGAATGTGCAGAGCTAGATACGTTAATCCTAAAAATTAAAGGAAAAGAAGATTCAGACTATTTCATAACAATGGGAACTATTTTATAAATGGTTAAATGACAGATATTGAGGTTCGAGGAGTGGAAGTAGGTGAAATATGGTTTATAGGAGAAAGAAAGACAGATGCATAAATATTTCTGACAGTTATATAATCGATACTATAATGGAAGATAATATATGTTATAATATGATTGATGTCATATTTGTTTATATATTACTGTATATTTGTTTATATAGAGAGAAGAAAAAGAAAAGAGAGGAGAGGAAAGAGGGGAGGAGAAAGGAAAGGAAAGGAAAGGAAAGGAAAGGAAAGGAAAGGAAAGGAAAGGAAAGGAAAGGAAAGGAAAGGAGGAAAAGGGAAGGGAAGGGAAGGGAAGGGAAGGGAAGGAAAGGAAAGGAAAGGAAAGGAAAGGAAAGGAAAGGAAAGGAAAGGAGGAAAAGGGAAGGGATGGGAAGGGAAGGGAAGGGAAGGGAAGGGAAGAGGGAAGGGATGGGAAGGAGGAAGGGAAGGGAAGGGAAGAAGGAAAGGAAAGGAAAGGAAAGGAAGAAGGGAAGGGAAGGGAAGAGGGAAGGGATGGGAAGAAGGAAAGGAAAGGAAAGGAAAGGAGGAAAAGGAAAGGAAAAGAAAGGAAAGGAAAGGAAAGGAAAGGAAAGGAAGATGCTGTCCTGTTTTTAAAAGGCCACCTGAGAGGGAAACTTAATTAGTTGCTCAGGATTTTATTTTTCCTGGCTCTGATTGTTTGGACTCATTATCTAGATTGACAGGTCAGATTTGACTGACAGATCAAATTTAAGCTTTCCTTCAACAACTTCATGACTAAACCTCATTCACTATACATACAAATCTTCTTTCAACGTTCTCCACTAAATTTATGGCCAGAGAAACAGGGTGGGCGACTTATCTCACTTTTATCCTCCCAGAGGAGAAAATCTCCAATAATTCTCAGAGGCAGAATTCTCCCTTAATGGTAAAAGTAGCACTGTGACTGGAAAATTCCACGGAAAACGTCTCATCTAATCTCTTGGGACTGCATAGAAGAAAGGGAGGCAAAAAAATAGCTTAGAATTAAGGAGAAATTTCCTGACGGGGGAACAATCTATCAGTGGAGCAATTTGTCCACAACAAGTGGGTGCTCCATCACTGGAAGTTTTTAAGAAGAGATTGAATTACAATTTGTCCGTCATAGTATGGGGTCTCCCGCTTCAGAAGGCGTTGGACTAGACGGCCTTTAAGATCCTTCCAACTCTGTTCTCTAGCGGACAACTCGGGAGAAGCTTAAACAGCAAAAAAAAGCAGTATATTCAGATCTCCGCATCGGCCACTTCCTCCCTAATAGATTCCTTGAATTGTTCCTCTCTTTTAAAAGGGTCATTAAAGAAAATCTCATCCCTTTGACAGAATGAAAACTGGGGAGAGAGAAAAGTAAGAGATTTCCCCTGCTTGCTTGCTTGCAGCTGAATCTTCCACCCCGCTCCCTTGAATTCTTTTAATATAATGGTAACATCAACTCTTGTCATTGATAGCGAAATAGAGCAGAGCCCAGGTGTACCAAAACATATAGCAAAATGGATTGCATTATATTAGCAAATATTATACAGCTTGGCTGAAAACAATCGCTTCTCCTGAGGTGGAAAAATAGCTCGAGCCGGCTCTATGTAATAGCTCATTTCCCCCTGGAGATCCCCCTTAAGTCCCACAATTCTTATTATTACTATTTATTTATTTTTTCTCAGAGATAGGCTTAGAGGAACTTGGCAGTTTTGCTGAAAGAGCGCCACATTGTCGGAAGAAATATCCATCTGGGTTCGGTTCCCAGTGGGGAAAAAGACGCTGGAAACACGGAGGCTGGTTGGAAAGAGGGTTTATTGATCAGTGGTCGCCAACTAATGGGCTGGGGAACCACTGGTGGTCCGCAAGATAAGTTTGGTGGTCCACAGAGAAATGTCACCTCCCCCCCAAACACACACATACCCTCAAGCAATTAATCCAGGCTGTGAGGGAACACAAGGCTGCGCTGCCCACATGGCTGGCGCGAACACAAGGCTTTCATTACTGGCATTGCGAACAACACGAGGTAGTGAGGGGAGGAGAGAAATCAAAAGGATGAGTCCTTCCATCCGGTGCTGAGCCCAGCTGGGGGAGATATTCCCAGTTGGTTGAATGTCTGAAGACATTTCGCTTCTCTTCCCAGAAGCTTCTTCAGTTCTCACGGAACTGAAGAACTGAAGAAGCTTCTCGGATGAGAAGCAAAACGTCTTCAAAGAAAAACTTAGTCCGGTTGCCTTTTGAAAAAGCACCTTTGGATGTCCTGGTTGGTTGGTTGGTTGCTTGGTTGGTTATTAGTTCTAACTCCTGCTGTTGTTTCATCAGACCAGAGCCTGGAACAAGGAGGCCTTATTTTTTGACATTATCCAAATAAGAATTGGCCTGCAATCATTTTTTTTTTAACTGCTGTTGTTTTTCTTAATGCCCTTTAATAGATTCCATTCAACAATTCAATCAATGCTGAAATGCTTCCAGCATTCAAATGAAGCTGCGATTTGGAGAAGCAATTGGCCAGCAGAAATTATAGGTTACAGGCAATAAGAATAAAGCTCTGGCATCTATTTACCAAGACTCATTTATCTTACATTTGTTATTTTTAAGAGCAGGTATTTCAAAACCAGGGTAGAATAGATTAGAATAGAATAAAACTTTATTGTTACTTTAAATGCACACTAATCAGCATAGATTAGAATGAAATTTCATTGCATTCAGCTCTCAAAAGATAACCATTATGCATATACCCACATACACACACATATATGACACCGAGAAGCATCACAGTCTACACTATCACTCTACACCTACCACTGCACTGCCACTTGTCCCACTAACTCTATAATAAAATTTGCAGACGACACCACTGTTGGTGGGACTCATATCAGGAGGAGACAAGACGGCCTATAGGTCAGAGGTTCTCTGACTGGTCTTGTGGCGCAAGAGTCATAACCTCACCCTGAACATCAAAAAAAAAAAACCAAAGAATTGATTATAGACTTCAGAAGATGCAAAGCAGAGCCTTTCCTGTTATATATCAATGGAGACTATGTGGAAAGAGTTCATTGATTTAAATTTCTAGGAACTCATATTTCTGACAACCTTACTTGGTCGGTCCACACTATGGCCACTGCAAAGAAGGCCCAGCAGCGCCTGCACTTTCTGAGGCTGCTGGAAAAGAGTAGTTTGGGTGAGAAGTTGCTGGTTACTTTTTACCGGTCTACCACCGAGAGCATTTTGGCCTACTGTGTAATGGTGTGGTACGCTGGATGCTCTGTAGTGGATAAGAAGATGCTCCAAAGAGTTATAAAAACAGCACAAAAAAATCATTGGTCGCTCTCTTTCTTCTTTGGAAGAGATTGCGAAGTCCAGACTCCTCTCTAGAGCACTAAAAATCTCCACAGACCGTTCTCATCCCAGACATTCATATTTCGAACTGTTACCATCAGGGAGGCGTTATAGGTGTCTTAAAATGAGGACTAATAGATTGAGAAACAGTTTCTTTCTCAAGGCAGGAATTGTCTTGAATCAAACAGTGCATTTGTGATTTAGTCCTATTATTATTATTTAAATTTTTTTGTTGCAAATTTTATTGGTTTTTAAAAAGAAACATAAACAAACAAAACATGAGACATTAAACATCTTTTCTGAAAGCAGCATAATCCCGGGTTACATCTCTTCATACAGACACAAGTTCAAGTTCATGCTCATTTTTATATTCCATTCTATTCTATTATATCATATTATATTAAGTGTTATAATTTTAGGGGAAAGATATAAAGGCGTCATACTCCAATCAGTGATAACAGGAGAAATTTTCTTTAATGAGAAAAGATAGTAGACAGTTGAAACAGGACAGACAAAGAATATCAATATAATGATTTGAACTGAGATGAAATAAATAAAATAAAATTAAGAAAGTTAAAAGAGGGGAGAAGCTATACAGAAAATGTAGAATAGTAATAAGATATGGAATGGAATATTATTTTAATTTTTAAATACTCTGTAGTATGATTGGGATGTAGTGTTTGGGGCACTGTGCTGGAGTAGCTTTCAAATTTCACTGTATTCGTGGAATGCAATGACAATAAAGATATTCTATTCTATTCTATTCTATTCTATTCTATTCTACTCTATTTTATTCTATTCTATTCTATTCACAGTCTAGTTCAGATGTATACATAAAGATGGTGAGGGGGGAAAGAATCCTGTGAATTTATAAGATGGATGACATAAGGAACAAAGCCGATGCATTATCTAGTAGACCTACTATAAATACTTCAAAAAAACCCTCCCAGAGGGGAAAAAAAGAAACAGACCATGAGTTGTGTGGGGTCTCTAACAATGCTTTGAGCTCTAAGCACATAGCACTTATAAGCAGTATCCTAAATAATGGGAAGCAAACTTCCTATAATCTTCTCCACTGTCCTTACCCCTCTCTGTAGGGACTTTCTATCTGAGGCGCTGCTGCCACCAAACCCAAACAGGGATGCAGTTTGTTAAAATGCTCTCAATTGTGCCTCTATAAAAAGTGGCCAGGACAGAAGGAGAAAGATGTGCTCTCCCCATCCAACGCAGGAAATGCAGTCACTGGTTTGCACGCTTCACTAAAGATGACATGTGAAGGTACCAAGTCCAATTGTTATCTGCACCCCCAGACATAAGCACAGGACTTGTAACACTGAAAGTGGGGACTGAAGGAAAGAATTAATTTAGTCCTCATTGTGATGTAAATTTATTTAATTTCATTTTTTAAAAATCAATGCACACTCTTAAAGCTTGCTATCATTCAGAACTTACTGTTCTATGAATATTGCAATACCATCTGTCAACACTGGAAAAAAAAGTTTGCAGGGGAAAACATGAAAAGGCCTTAAATTTGGAATGTACTTGCAAAAATTGTATTGATATGCCAAATTTCAAAGGAAAAAAAATGCATTCGTTTGGAGAAAGGTACACTAAATCCTAAACAATCATAGGGCAAATTTTTGGAAAACCAGAAATACTTGGCAGAATCAGCTGATCTTAGGAAGAAATGTCCACATTGAGTTTTCTATTTTCTTTATGAGAATGGGGAATTTTATACTTGAAAACCAACAAGGGTCAGACTCCAAAACCCAAGAAAAACATGTGATTCTTCCAAGCAGATTTCTTTAATGTTCCACACCTATAGGCAGAATCTTGCCAAACCGAAGCAGAATTACCTGCAGGAAGCCTATACTCTGGGAACTATTAGGAAGGGTCTGTCTTCACCTTCTTTCTCTCACACAAACTATCTGAACTGAGTTGCCTCTTATTCCTGTGAAATGCATTCCCTCTCTTCTGGGAATCCAGACTACATTCTATCACACCAAGGCAATACTTACATAATCCATGCACAAAACAGAAAACCATTCTCCCTGTGTCAAAACCAATAAAGAGCCGCTAAATAAGCATTTCTGGGTGGATTCTTCCAAGTGGCAGGGCTCAATTCTGGTCCTGCAGCCCTGGCTGAGTCTCACAGAAACCAACTCCTTCCACTGAGTAATTTGCTTTTCTGCTTTCTCTCTGAGTTTGAGATAGACTCCGTCCTTTGAGGAAGAGGACAGGTATGAAAATGGTGAAGGAAAATAAGAATTAGTAAG
>NW_020769384.1:1111888-1122987 GCF_900518735.1 Pseudonaja textilis
GAAGAAGAAGAAGAAGAAGAAGAAGAAGAAGAAGAAGAAGAAGAAGACACTTCACATAGCAGTCTGAAAATCAGCTGTATTGTGAACTTTTAAGAGTTCAGGACTGCTTGATTATTTATATCATTCCAGATTTATGAATAGCTGGAGGAGAAATTGAGGGTTTATTTATGTTGCTTCAACCCACAAGGGGTTCAGTTTCTATGATCCACAGTGAAGTACAAAAGTTACGATTGATAATTTATCACACGGCAACAATATAGAATGATTAAATTGTGGGCTGAATCGAAGGCAACAGTATCTATTTCAAACAGCTGCAGGGAGGGAAAGACTAAATATATATTTAATCACTCCAAATCAGAAATTATTTAAGCGGCACGAGCGTAGCATCAAGTCAGATCCATCTGAGGAGATAAGTGGGGCAAAAAAAACAGAAACAAAAAAAAAGATTCTAAATTCAGAGAATTGCAACACCTATTGGAGAATGCAGGAGATCAATTTACATTTTTCACACCCTAAGGACTTATTTTGAGAAAGAACATCAGGTATAATGAAGTCATAGCTTTAAAATAATGTAATTAGATATACAGCCTCTGTGCCTTTTAATTGAAAATTAGATTAACTAGCTGACTCATTGTTTTACCATTCCTTTAAAACTGTTTAAAACTTACAACAATCATGAAAGTTTTTTCTCTTAGATGGGAAGAGAAGGGAAAAGTAGATTTTATGCACCACTGGTGGAATTATTCTGAGAGAATTCGTTTTACCATCAATAATGTTTAGCAACAGGCAATTCTCCCCAGACCTAGAATTTATTGAGCAATGTTTCTGAAAAATGATGTCGTGAAGAAAAAGCATAATGTTATATAATACCGTATTAGAACATAGAATATACAATAACAGATTTGGAAGGGACCTTGTAGGTCATCTAGTCCAACCCCTCTCTCAAGCAGGAGACCTTACACCATTTCTGACAAATGGCAGCCCAGTCTCTTCTTGAAAGCCTTCAGGAATGAAGCTCACACAACTTCCAAAGGTCACTTCTGTTCCCAATGTCAGAAAATTCCTCCTTATTTCCAGGTTGAATCTCTCCTCCTTGTTCAGTTTCCATCCATTATTCCTTGTCTGGCCTTCAGGTGCATTGGAAAATAGCTTGACCCCCTCCTCCTCTTTGTGGCAGCCCCTCAAATATTGGAAGACTGCTCTTCTGTCTCCTCTAGTCCTTCTTTTCACTAGACTAGTCATACCCAATTTCTGCAACGGTTCATTGTATGTATTAGCCTCCAGTCCCCTAATCATCCTTGTTATATTAGGGGCCTGATTTCTTTACACTAAGAAATGAAAAAGGTAATGCCTCCATTACACCCATGTTATATTAAACTAAAAGATTAATAGCCATCTCAAGACTATTTCAGGGGTTCTTTGGATAAGATAATAAGATAGATTGTGTAGCACAGCAATAAATTCTACTATGAAGATTTTGGAGCAATGCCCAAGGTATTTAAGGAGATAACTTATTTTATTGTAGTGCAGGGCCATAGAGAGGTGAAAAAGTCAAGGTGACAGCTCATCGCGTTCCTGCTGACTCAGATGCTGCCTTTCTGTTACATGTGCCCCATTGGTGTTAATTGTCCCTGGGGCTGAATACTTAGATCAGTTTTTTAACAGAGTTGGAAGGACATTGGAGGTCTTCTAGTCCAGCCCTCTGCTGAAGCTGGAGACCCTATACCAAGGCTCTTCAACTTGGCAAGTTTATGACCAGTGGACTTCAACTCCCAGAATTCCTGAGCTGACATGACTGGAAGAGGAATCCTGGGAGTTGAAGTCCACAAGTCTTAAAGCTGTCAAGTTTGAAGGCCCCTGGAATAGGTAGATAAAGAGAGGAAGAATAGATAGAGAGAAGGAGAGTTAGATAGAATAGATAGAAGGAGAGAGAGAAAGATAGAATAGATAGAATAGATAAAGAGAGGTAGGATAGAGTGAAAGAGAGAGATAACATAGATAAAATAGTTTAAGGGTCTCCAAACTTGGCAAGTTTAAGACTTGTGGGCTTCAACTCCCAGAATTCCTGAGCTGACATGACTGGAGGAGGAATTCTGGGAGTCCGCAAGTCTTAAAGCTGTCAAGTTTGAAGACCCCTGCCCTATACCATTTCAGACAAATGGCTGCCCAGTCTCTTCTTAAAAGTCTCCAATGATAGAGCACCCTGACTGGAGAATTCTGGGAGTTGAAATCCACCCATTGTCAGCCTTAGAAGCCATATTTTACTTAGAAGCTTCGAGGCTGCCACATTTTAGTGCCTGGGAATTTGGGAGGGAGGATTTCATAGGTGGAAGATTAGACTCAACAACATTCTTCTCATAAAGTCAAGGACAAATTGCCCTGCACCTGGAGAGGAGTGGTTGGAGGAATGTCTCAAGTTGGGACAATGGTTGATTGGGCCGTGTGATGGACTGGCGGGTGCAGGCGATGGTTTTTTTATTTTCAATTATGAAGGGAAAACCTGGAACTCTATGATTCAGGTTTTCCCAGATGGTCCAATATGATTTCTTTAATAATTTTTTTTCTCTGAAAATAAAAGAATACCATGTGGAATCTAACCTAAAATGTATATGTTATATGTAGTATTTAGGTAATAACTAAAAATGATTATATTGTGGTGATTTTTAATTTGAGGTAAAGGGGAGTAAACTGAATGATGCATAAGACAAAAGGGTGATGCACTCAAACAGATAATTAAGGGGGAAATGTTTGGAATTATTAAAATTAAGGTGGAATTTATTGAATAATGAATGAAGAATATGTGATGACTTTGCAAATATGACAGATATAAAAGTGTAATGAATACAGATTAAGAAATAAGAATTTTAAGATATATAAAGAAGTTAAGAATATAATTAAAGAAAAACAGAATAAGTTAAGATATGAATCAAAAAGGTATAAAATAAAATGTAAGAATATTTGTGAACATTTATAGAAAATGGGAAATGTAATGATACGAGAAGAAACTGAATATGTAAGATAGATATGTAATTATGGTCACGTTTGTATGGAAATGTTAAAAGCTGGAATCACACCGTTCACCAAAAGAGATGTTTGTAAAAGATAAAGATAAAAAACTTTTTGGACAAAGAATAGTGTGTTTTTTTTCCTTGGATGAACTTTGTTTCTGAGTGCTGGTTGAAATGGGGAGTTTCACTGGAACGCTGGCATCCATCTTAGCTTGAACCTATCAAGGTTGAAAAACACTTCTTTAGGGGCTTACCGAATGAGGTCTTTTTTTGTTTTCAAATTAAATTAAATAGTGAAAATTGATGTGGTGCTATAGAACAGTGGTCGCCAACCGGTGGGCTGGGGACCGCTGGTGGGCTGTGAGAAAATTTTGGTGGCCCACAGAGAAATGTCGCTCCCAAAGCAATTAATCCAGGCTGCGCGGGAACACAAGGCATGCGTCGCTTGTATTGCGAAGAACACGAGGTCGTGAGGGGAGGGGGAAGAGGTTGGAGGGGGTGAACTTGCCCCACTCACCCTACACCCCACACCTGGCCACCGGGCTGCTTCTTTCCACTTCTTTCTTCTGCTTTTGGCTGCACACAAGGAAAGCAGCAAAAGTCTTTCTTTTTCTTCCCCAAACTCCGCCAAAAATGAGTCTTTGGGACCCTGCAAGGCCTTCTACTCCAAGAGGCTGCGCCGGCGTGACAAGTCTCACAAAGACTCATTTCTGGCAGAGTTTGGGGGAGAGAAAGAAAGACTTCTGCTGCTTCTGCTGCTTTCCTTGCATGAAACCAAAAGTCTCTCTCTCCCCCGCCAGCCCCCGAGAATGGAGCTGGAGACGGTATCCTGTGAACCAAATAAAGAATGATCGATCGGTAGGAAAACGGGGTGGGAAATTTTCCTGCAGACTTTTTTTGGGGATTTTCCCCTCAAAATTATGAGTTTGGTGGTCCCTGAGGTCCAAAAGGTTGGTGACCCCTGCTATAGGACATGCATGTGAAATCAGCCAAAGAACTAGCAAATATGTGATGTGAAGTTTCATCGATGAAACGTGATTGGTTTGCGGGGCTGTGCTGATTTTTACTTCCCATTTCATTTTCTTCTGAGCATTTTTCATTCCAGTTTTGCCACAGTTCAGGTTTTCTGCAAATAAACAATATTGTTGTTTGCCTATCACAAGCAGGTTTGCATATTATCTGCCTGGGAAATTCTCAGCACAGGATTTAATCTCCAGAACATTAATTTTACATTTAGCTACTGCGGCATCCCATCCAGATGCAGGAACCGTTTAAAGGTGCCTGAATAATAACTGGTTGGAAAGAAAGCAAATTATTTTCTGATATTGCACAGGATAAACGGTTGCATCGCCAAGATGGGAATTTCTGAAGTTGTCTGTTGAAACATCGGAAAAGAAAATGCAAAAAGAAAAAGAGACAACTTCAAAAAGGCTGAGAAGAAACATGGGTAGGAGTTCAATACATGCTGTCAAATTCAATATGCTAAGCATTTCTTCTAGAAAGGTACTATCTCTCAAAGAGAAACATGAGATCAAAGAGAAACATCAGCCTACACATACAGTAAGCCCTTGCAAGTTATAATATATAGTAATCCTCAACTTATAACCATTCATTTGGGGTCCAAACTTATAACGGCACTGAAGAAAGGTGATTTACATCCAGTCTGTTCTGATCCAGCTTCTCAAACGTGATGAATGTTCTGAAATTAACTTTAAAAAATGCTTTTATTAGGACTACCGGCAGCCCCAGCAAAAATTTTCTCTTTCAACACAGGCTAACAAGTCCGTCCGGTTGTAAGATGAATCTGCCACATCTATTCATCTCTGCCCACTACCTTTTATCTCCAGGGCTAAGGTGGGGCTTTGCTAGCAGCAGTGGCATTTCCGTCCCAAGGACCGGCCAATAGATTTCTACTACTCTCCTCTCCTCTGTCTTCTGCACATCTGTGCGTCGGGCACTGGACTCAGGTATTCCTCCTCTTCCTCATCAGCCACGACTAGACCTGGGGACTGTTGACTCTCCATCCAAGGGTTGATGGACAGCCCAGGCTCCACCTCTCTCTCTCTCTCTCGCTCTCTCCCTCCCTCTCTCTCTCTCTCGCTCTCTTTCTCTCTCTCTCTCTCTCTCTCTGCCAGCTCCACTCCTTCTTCCCCCTCAGGTTGCTTTGATGCTGACCCTGACTCCTACACCACCTCCTCGTCTGATTTGACTGCTGGGGGGGCCAGTGGCCGACAGGCCACCACACAGTCTTCACACTCTCCAGAAGGGACCAGACTGCCATTTGTCAGAAATGGTGTAGGGCCTCCTGCTTGGGCGGGGGGTTGGACTAGATGACCTACAAGGTCCCTCCCAACTCTGTTAATCTGTTTTAAAAAAACACCTCCATTTTAGCATCTCCACAGTCACGTGTTCAGAATTCAGGTATTCGGCAACCATGTATGTACAAGGATCGCAGCATCCCGGGATCACTTGATCACAGTTTGTAATCTTCCCAGCTGGGTTCCAACAAGCTAAGTCAGTGGGGGAAACTGGATCCGCTTAACGAATGGGTGATGCGCTCAATAGCTGCAGTTATTTCCTTATTAGTCGTGGCAAAACAGCTTGTAAAATTGGGCTTGTCTCACTTAACAATGATTTGCTTAGCGATGGGAATTCTAGTCCTGATTTTAATTGTAAATTAAGAACTACGGTACATTTCCAATCCCTGGCTGGCATTATTTTCTGCTATGGAGAATCTGGGATGTGAAAAGAAGATAACTCCAAGTTGTTTAAGTGTTAAAGCCAAAATGCAATTTCAAAATATAAAATTAAATCAAAATGGTGGAAAGGTATCGGTGTCAATAGTTCTCCACTTATAATTATCAAGAAGATTTAAAAGGGATAATAGGATTTATGATATGGAGCAAAGTAAGAAGTCTTTGAAGTGTAATTGGGTACCAACGATGTATAGATAGTTGCAAAAGCGTATAAACTTTTATTGATGTTTGAAATGGAAGAACAGGTTAAAGAGTGTATGATAAAGTGGGCTTAGAATTTTGGTTATAATATAGAGATGGGTCAATGGAAAATATGTGGTCAACAGGGTTGAAACTTACATTATGTTATGACCTTAAATAGAATATTTCCTAAAATAAGGTATCCTCTGGCCTACGGGACCAGAGAAATTATCTAAATAAAACATATAAAGGCATTCTAAATGTATAGGGAAAATGTAAACAACCTGAAGAGATATTTTATCATGCTTGGTGGACAAGTTAAAAGAGCTTTAAAGTTGGGTTCAAACGCACACCTTAATACAAAGGATTTTAAAGATTAATATTCAATCAAAACAGAAGTTTTCCTTTTATGATGGATGGATAAACAATTAGAAAATCTTCTTCCTCCAATATAATAAAGATATAATTAAAATTAGAATAGTGTTGGAAATAAGAGTGAGGGGAAATAAGGGAGTATATAAAATGGAATTTGATTGTTAAAATGGTGATTTAACATTAACAGGATTATTATTGGTAAAGCTACAAACACTTGTCAAATGTATTAAATATAACTAATGATGTTTTTAACTGTGGTAAAAAGGAAGGATAAATTTGATGAATGAAATATTACAATAAAAAAGAAAATATATTAGGGAATATTCTTAGTAACTGTAGTGGCATAACTGAAAATTAGAAATGGAATGTAATTGGAGAGAGGGAAAATAATGGTATACACTTTTTTCCATAATAAGATGATGTAAGAAAAAGAAAGGAAACTAAAATCTGAATGAGGGTGATATTAAATATATTTGAATAATATGAATTAGCATAAAAGAAACAATACAATTAGATATGGAATATATAAATGAACAAGAGATTAAATGGAATATAAGGATATGTATTAAGATTGGAATGAAATAAGATTATGAAAAATAGTTAATATGATTATTAATATGTTATTGGATGTAAAATGGAAACACTCAGGTGTTAACATTGTTCACACATTGATATGTATGTAAAATAAAAATAAAACAACTTTGGGGGGGAGAGAAAAAGAAAAGAGTCAAGGAAGAATATTTCGGTATAAGATTATTGCAACAAGATTATTGCATACAGAAAGATTCGGCATTACCCAGTGGTGGGCTGCTACTGGTTTGAGCGAACAGCGAAGGAACAGTTGAGGAAATGGATAGAATTCGCTGAGATGGCTAAACTGACTTCATTAATTAGAGAAAAGACATTACGGATGTCCCAATGACTGGAAACCTCTTGTGGATTTATTTTTTATTTTTTGCATAAAAAAGAAAATGATTTTGTGACTTATTCTTTCAGTTATTAAAAAGGATGGGTTATAGAACCGAGCAAAAATTATGCAATCTTATAGAGACAGGTTTCATTAGAATTGCACGTCTAACTGCCAAAGGGAAGAACATCCTATGCATTTTTCATGTTTTATGTGATTTGGTTTTTTTACATTTCTTTTTTTCTCCCTCTCTTCATTTCCTTCCTTTTCTTTTTTCAAATTTACTTTTCCATATATTTTTTTTTCCTTTGAATGCGTTTCTTATGATATATTTATATGTAAAGTCTTTTAACAGAAAATACAGGTAGTCCTCAACTTACGACCACAATGGTGTCCAATATTCCTGTTGTTAAATGAGACATGTGTTAACTGAGCTTTGCCCTGCTTTACAACCATTTTTGCCTCAATTGTTAAGTCAATCGTTGCAGTAGATAAGTTTGTAACCCAGTTGTTAAGTGAATCTGGCTTCCCCATGGACCTGGCTTGTCAGAAGGTCGCAAAAACAGATCATACGACCCCTGGACACTGCAACCATCATAAGTATGAGTCAGTTGCCAAGCACCTTAATTTTGATCACATGACCATGGGGATAGTGCAAAGGTTGTAACTGTGAAAAACAGTTGTCAGTCACTTTTCTTCAGTGTCGTTATAACTTTGAACGGTCACTAAATGAAGTGTTGTAAGTTGAGGACTACCTGTCTTTTTACCATTCAGTGTGTCAGCTTTGGAAGCCATATTAGCACCAGACACTTCCACACTGTCACGTTCTTGAGCCTGGGAAAATGGGAGGGAGGCATTTCTTAGAAGGTATGCAGTTAGACATAACAACTTTCTTTTCCTAAGACAAGGTCATGTTATTTCGGCACTTGGGTGAGGGGAAGTCTCAAGTTGGGATGGATGGTGATTGGGGCATGTGATGCGATGATGGGTGCAGGGTGTGGATTTGTAATTTTTTACTTATTGCAAGGAAACCCAGAACTTTCAAATTCGTGATTTCCCGGATGTGCCAGTTTACTACCCAAATAAAAAAGAACTTTTGAGAAGATGTCTGTCTCGGAGTTATTTATTGGAGTGGAGGTTTTCTGGAATGCTGACACAATGCCATCTAGCTGAAGATATGTCAATGAAGACTCCATCATCCAAGCCAAAGAGATCTAAAGGTGGAATCATGGCAACTGGACCAAACTTTGTTCATCAGAGTCTTCCATTGCTCCTCCAAGTAACTTCATCAGTAGAGAACAAAAATTAACTGTTAATTGTTTCAGGTTAACAAAGGTTGGCCCAGTTGCGATGATTCAACCTTTAGACCTCTTTGGCTTGGATGATGGGGGTCTTCATTGACATATTACACTGCATTTTGGGAAGAAACGCCTGAAATTGGTGTGGCAAGAGTTGGCGCATTTCAACAACTCTCTCTCTCTGCCTAACAAGTTAGCTCTGACTGATGAAGTTACTTGGAGGAGCAAAGAAATGTCTCAGATTAACAAAAGATTGGTCCATGATCCAACCTTTTAGACCATCTGGGTGAAGAGTTGCTCCCACCTATTATATACATATCAAGAGATGTTGACTGACTCATAGATATCAAGAGATGTTGAAATGTCATAATCATGACTTTGATCTCTACTTGACCAAAAAGACCGTCTTTTAGAGTTGTATCATGGCTTCTTTTGTTGTGTCCCGGACACTTTTTAAGAATTTCAGAACCCGTGAACCCCCAGTCCCTACCACTTCTAGGAAAGATGGAGGACTCGTGGTTTGAGAAATGTTGTTCTTGGCTTTTTTGGCTGCTATAACGATGTACTTGGTGACCAAGGTGATATGGTAGGTCCTTAGCTCAGAAAGAGCAGCCACACACTTGTTGTATGTGGACTGAAGGTCTTGGTTTCCAGAAGATAAGACGTGATCCTTCAGTCGAGGAACAGATCGGATTTCTTCAATGAAGGCCTGATGATGAGGAGGCATGTATTTTCTCATCCGGTGCAAAAATCCAGCTGGTAAAAGATACCAAAGGAATGGATAAGTGGGGTTCAAGGCAATTTAAAATGATTGAGTCAACCTGCTCAACAAATTAGTCCTTTAAGTATTTTTAAACCCCTCATAATTTCTAACCCACATTGCTGATGTAGGAGAAAAGAGGCAGAAACAGGGGACTTAGTTAAGCAAGTCATCAGCCTGGAGTCATTATGTTCCCATAAACAATCTAAGTCCAACCCCTCTCAAATTCTGTTGACTCTTAAGGTAAAGGTTCGCCTCACACATACGTTATCTTAGTTTTTAAGTACCTATCGTGCCTCCCAGAAACAATTACCATTGAATACCGAAGTACCACTTCAAGAGAAAATTAATTTCAGTGAAATTCTCATGGATGAATGTGTGCATATGTTTGTTTTGTTAACTAGGTGGGCCAAGGTGGGGGTATGAATGCCCTCACAATCTTCCTGGCTTCCCACACTTCCATTCAATCACAGTGGAAGATATCAGGGGGGAAATTATTCCCAATGGGGCTTTCTCAAAAGGAATTCTACTGTGACCCCAAAGGGGGAAATCCTTCTTTCTTCTCACTGAGAAATCCTGAAAAATCATAAATCTGGTTCCTCCCTCCAGGGTTGGTGTTGTGGCCTGTCAGCCACCGGCCTCTCCAGCAGTCAAATTAGAGGAGGAGGAGGCGTGGGAGCTCTCTGAGGGGGAAGGGGGAATGGAGCTGGCAGAGAGAGAGAGAGACAGAGACAGAGAGGCGGATCCTGTGTTAACCGTCAGCCCTCAGGTGGAGAGTAAACAGCCCCCGGTCTGGAGTTGGCTGATGAAGAAGAGGAGGAACAGCTGGGTCCAGTGCCTGACGCATAGATGTACAGAAGGCAGAGGAGAGGAGTGCAGCGGAAATCTATGGGCTGGTCCTTGGGACGTTCTGCTGCTAATGAAGCCCCATCCTAGCTCTGGGGATAAAAGGCAGCGGGGCAGAGATGAATAGATGTGGCAGACAACTATTCATGTCCCTGCCGGACAGACTTGTCAGCCTGGAGAGAGAGGGGGGGAGGGAGGGAGGGAGGAAGAAAGAGAAAGAGAAAGAGAGAGAGGATTTTTGCCAGGGCTGGTGGAGCTCCTAATAAAGAAAACATCTATTTAACTACAAAGACTTCGTTGTGTTTGGGAGCCGGGTCAGAACAGTTGGAAGATTTGAAAAACCCACTGGTGGGTTTTATCCTAGTTTCAATATACAATGCCGGATCTAAATGCAAGCAAAGGACACGTCTTACCACTTTCTTTCTGATGTTGGATACCAAGCAGCTCATCGAAAGCATGCAGGGTGGAGCTCTGAGCCGCACTGCCCCCAGAATATGCCAGAGGCTCTTCGCAAAGGCCTTCATACAGCAGCCCTTCGGGTAGCACGGGGTTATCTTTCCAACTGAAAAAGAGAAAAGGCACCAATGGATTGCACAGGAGAGGACCAACAGATAACCTTCTGGAGCAGCCGATACCCAAGTAAGCAGAAAAAGCACCCGCTAATCAATAATAGCAAGGGCACTTAGACTTTATATATCACTTCGCAATGCTTTTACAGCCCTCTCTAAGCAGTTTACAGAGTTAGCAAATTGCCCCCCAACAATCTTGGTCCTCATTTTACCTACCTCAGACGGAGGGAAGTGAGTCAATCTTGAGCTGGTCTGGATCAAACTCCTGGCAGTGGGCAGAGTTAGCCTACCATGCTGCATTCTAACCACTATGCCACCATGGATAGATGGATGGATGGATGGAAGGAAGGAAGGAAGGAAGGAAGGAAGGAAGGAAGGAAGGAAGGAAGGAAGGAAGGAA
>NW_020769384.1:1125769-1140323 GCF_900518735.1 Pseudonaja textilis
GAAGGAGAAAAGAGGGAAGGGAAGAAAACAAAAAGAGAGAAGAGGAAAGAAGGAAGGAAGGAAGGAGGGAGGGAGGGAGTGGGGAAAAGGAAGGAAGGAAGGACGGACATTTAATCCTGAGAAATTCCTTCCAAACAGATAGGAAAGAAGGAAGGAGGGAGGGAGGGAGGGAGGAAGTTAGTTTAGTCCTGAGGTACCCGTCCCAAACAGATGGAAGATCTTTGTAGCCACATGTATCACTTGGGAATAAATGCTCTGAAGATTGTGAAAAGGAATAGTACGTCCCTAAGGAAAATGGTAGAAGGAACCCTTGTTTGCCACGTCTAATCGGTCCAGAAGCTTTGGTCAATTCTTGGAGAACAAGGAAAGCCCCCAATTCAGTTGGCATTGTGGGTCTTCTCAATATCAACAGGTTGCTTTTCTCTGTGTGGTTCTGCTTGGAAAATACTTTTAAAGCCAAAGGAATATAGCTGTACTTACCCAGAAAAAAATATTCTTGTCACTCCATAAAATACTGAAGGTTCAACGTGATCTAGGAATCAGAGCACACAAAGATCAGATCCATTTGCAGGATATACTTAGTGAGTGCAAAGTTAAGTATAAATGAACGTTTTACACTTGGTCAAGAAAAACCAAACGTGTAAAATAGGTGGTACCTGGCTCAACAGCAGTGCTGTGAGACAGAGAGTGCAGAGAAGAGCAACAAAGATAATTTTAGGGCTCTGGAGGCTAAAACATATGACGAACGGTTGCAAGAATTGGATATGTCTAGTCTAACAAAGAGAAGGGCTAAGGATGACATGATAGCAGCCTTCCAATATTTGAAGGGCTCTTACGGAGACCTATTAGAGCCGACTTATTCTCCAAAGCACCTGAGGCCAAGACAAGAAGTAACGGATGGAAAAATCATTAAATAGAGATCCAACCTAGAACTAAGGAGAAATCTTCTGACAGTGAGAACAATTAACCAGAGGAACGAATTGCCTTCAGACATTGTGGGTGCTCCATCACTGGACATTTTAAAGAAGAGACTGGACAGTCATTTGTCTGGATTGATATAGCATCTCCTGCTGGAGCCAAAAAACCTTCCCAGGTCCCTTTCAGCTCTGTTACTCTGTAATTCTGTATAATTCTGCTCTATGGAGCCATCAAATATGGCTGCCGTTTGTTTTCTGTTGAAAACAGAGGGGATGTTTGTCCTAGCCACAATTATATTTGTTAAGGTAATGAAGATTTAATAGCTGATCAGCTGCTGTATGCCAAGATGATGATGAACCGGCAGAGTACCGCCACTTTAAGAAGCTGTCTATATAAGGGAGGCCATGTGAGGGTATCTCTCTCTCTCTCTCCTTGTGTTCTACCTCCATTATAGTTCTCTGTGTGATTGCCTGGTATTTGCCTAGCGCATGTATGTATGCATATAGCAGTCTTGTATATAAACCACTGTTAAATGACAAAGCTTCTATGTCCTGTGTTTTGGTCCTGGGTTGTCTCACAATAGTAGTGCCTCTATAAACACTCTGACAATATTGTTATGTTATGATGTAATGTAATGTAATGTAATGTAATGTAATGTAGTCCAGTGCAGTGCAGTGCAGTGCTATGCTATGCTATGCTATGCTATGCTATGCTATGCTATGCTATGCTATGCTATGCTATGTTATTATATGATTCGAGGTAGAGGCAGATATTTCTCTCTCTGGGCGCACTGAGAATAGATCTGCTGAACAAAACTCCGCATTGGCGACAGGAAAGGCACCTGGCCAGTAAAACACTCTGCCAGCTCCACTCAGTTGCCCAGACTATAAGGTTGTTAAAAGAAGATGATGATTATATTATATTATTCAATGCAAAATCTGTTGCTCATTTTCTACACAGGGTATGACTACGACTTGCTTCTGGTTCTGCTCCCTGTGAGAAACGAAGCCGTCTGGTTTGCAAAGATCTCTTTTTTATTATTATTGACCCTGAGATGTGAACCCAATGCAGCACTGAGACTGGAGGCCGGACTGCCTAGGAGAGAGGCCAACATGTGGAAATCAATTCTATTCGTTTGGCTAAGCCTCCATCTAGCCCCAGTGGGACTCCTTTCACTAATCGCAAGAGATAATTACAGAACTAAACGTCGGGTAAATCTTACAACATCAAAGGCTTTGTTCATATCAAGGCTGCAAAAGGCCAAGAAAATAACCAAGCGATGAATCGACAATATTGAGCCACAATACTGTGATTCAGAAGTGAGATCTGTCAAGCACGGAGGGAAATTCAAAGGTTCATCGTGGCATTAAAGATTTACTCTCTCTCTCTCTCTCTCTCTCTCTCTCTCTCTCCTGTCACCACTACTGATGTTCTTTGTCGAGAAATCTTTTTAATGTTTTCCCCTGAGCGACCCTGGAGGGCAGATTCAGCAAAATGATTTTATGATTAAAATTATCTCTGTGCAGTTCCGGCACAATTAGAATCCATGGGCTATATATATATTTTCTCTCTCTTGTTTTATTCTGGTTTGAGATTAAGAAAAATTCGACTGCATCATTTTTTAAAAAAAAAAATCAAAACACAGGAGTCTTACATAAGTATACGTAAGCCGTGGTGGCACAATGGTTAGAATGCAGCATTGCAGGCTATTTCTGCTGACTGCCAAGAGTTCGATCCTCAATCAGAATAGAGCTGGAAGGGACCTTGGAGGTCATCTAGTCCAACCCCTGCTTAAGCAGGAGACCCTATACCATTTCAGACAAGTGACTGTCCAGTCTCTTCTTTAAAACCTCCAGTGATGGAGCACCCAGGATTTCTGGTGGCAAGCTGTTCCACCGGTTAATTGTCCTCAAATGTTAGGAAATTTCTCCTTAATTCCAGGTTGCTTCTCTCCTTGATCAGTTTCCATCCGTTGTTTCTTGTCTCACCTTCTGGTGCTTTGGAGAATAATTTGACCCGCTCTTTTGGGGGACAGCCCCTCAAATACTGGAATACTGCTATCCTGTCATCCCCAATTCTTCTTTTCTCTAGATTAGCCAAACCCAAATCCTGCAACCATTCTTCCCATGTTTTAGTCTCCAGGCTTTTAATTATCTTAGTTGCTCTTCTTCCCTGAACTTCTTCCAAAGTCTCAACATCTTTTTTTGTAACATGGTGACCGGCTCAAGGTTGACTCAGCCTTCCATCCTTCCGAGGTCAGTAAAATGAGGACCCAGATTGTTGGGAATAATATGCTGACTCTGTAAACTACTTAGAGAAGGCTGTAAAGCAATGTGAAGCAGTATATAAGTCTGCTATTGCTATTTCTTTCTTTCTTTCCTTCCTTCCTTCCTCCCTCTTTTTTTCCCTTTCTATTGTTTTCCTCCCTCTCTCCTTTCTTCCTTCACCTTCCTTCCTACCTACCTTCCCCTTTCTTCCTCCCTACCTCTTTCTTTCTTTTTTTCTCCCTCCCTCCTTCCCTCCCGCCCTCCTTCCTTCCTTCCTGTCATTGTGGCTCAGTGGTTAGAATGGAGTATTGACTCTGCCAACTGCCAGCAATTCAATCCTGACCAGCTCAAGGTTGACTCAGCCTTCCATACTTCCGAGGTCAGTAAAACGAGGGCCCAGATTGTTGGGGGCAAGAGGCTGACTCTGTAAACCACTTAGAGAGAGCTGTGAAGCACTGTGAAGCGCTATATAAGTCTAAGTGCTATTGCTATATAAGTACATATCAGAGGGGGCACATTTTATTGAAGAAGACACGAACAAACAAATCAATGATAGAGAGAGAGAGGGAGTCACAGCAGCAATTGAGAATGTCAGTTTTGTAGAAGTTTGTGGGCCACTGTGTTCTGGACCCCAACTGGCTTGGAAGATCTGCTTCTTTTTGTATCAACTTGTGTATAACACTGTCTGGCATTTAATGCTAAACCTTCTTTGCCCCTCTTATATATTTTTAAAGAATCATTTCGAAAGCATCCAATCAATTGCGAAGAAGAATGAGCCATCCTAATCAATCTCAGATGCGCCGTGAGGAATAAAACATTAATCATCTCTTAAAGTTGATGTTTCTAAATATGAACATTTTTTTTATTGCCAACTCATGAAGATGAGATTGGACACCCAATCTGGAATGGTGTAAACGTTCCTGCTCAAGCAAGGGGTCAGACTAGAAGACCTCCAAGGTCCCTTCCCACTCTGATGCTCTATGTCTACATCTAAGTGTGTGGGGATCACAGGCTTACCATGCATTTTCTTCAGAGTTTTGGTCATTTCTTGAAGTGTGTTGGTCACTTCTTGCAATGCTTCAGCCAGGATTTTGTCATCTGGCTGAAGAAGTCCATTCACCGCTTTGGCAATTGCCTGCAGGAAACGAGAGAGCTGTGTTTAAATTTACATGCCACCCGATTCCCAGAAATGTTAAATTGCCTTGCAGGAATCCACTGGCTTCATTATAGCTTTCCATTTTGCTGGTTCCATTATTATTATTATTATTATTATTATTATTATTATTATTATTATTATTGCGTTGAGTCATTTTACAGATCACCCAGAGAAATGTGTTTATTTTCCCTAGCGTAGGCAGAATTCTACTTCGCTTGTTGCAGAAGTCAAGGTTTCTAGCATGTGAGCCAAAGCTGGATTCATATGACCAGTGGTGGGATTCAGCCAGTTCGCACCACTTCAGGAGAACTGGTTATTGACTTTCTGAACAGCTTGGTAAACTGGTTGTTGGAAGGAATCATTAGGGCAGACAGAAGATTGTTAAATGATTTGAATCCCACCACTGCATATGACTCTTAACAAGGATCAACAGGACACATTTGCTTCGTTTACAAAGCATGCTGGGCCCAGGGGTGGGATTCTACTGATTTGGACCAGTTCTCTAGAACAGTTGTCACAATTCTGCAAAGTTCGGAGAACCGGCAAATCACACCACTGGCCTGAGAGCAGAGCTGAACCTTCCTTAGGACTGAAGCATCTATTTTTCAGTGCAGACTCAGGCAGCAGATTGCAGATAGATAGATATCTAAGTGAATCTGTGATTCTGCAAGCAACTCAATCTGCCTGCCTACCTTGCCTCATTTTGAGTAAAAGTTGCTCTTTTTTAATGAAAAAATTCAATATTGACATAAATATTCACAGACTATACAGAAGCCTGATGATGGCAGATGAGATTCTGCCAATACTTTGCTACAACTTTAAAAGCACAACTATAATGATGTGGGAAAATACCAGAACAAAGCTGAATACCATACAAACATTTACAATATTTACATACAAGCCATGCCCATCCATGCACATGACCACCAAGCCACACCCACAAATTAGGGCACGCCCACAAAACTGGTTGTTGAGAAATTTGAATCCCACCCCTGGCTGGTCCTCCTCAACACGTCAAGGTATTATATTAGAACAGGCTCCATGGAGTACTTAGATCTGGCCCATGGGGTCACCCTGAAAACAGCAAAGGACCGGCTCGCAGTGCCTCTACAGGTGAAAACAGATCTTGGGAGCCATTTCACTGGCACTCAGGCCACCGTAGGCACCCCCAATACAACTGACATTGAACTGGCCATGCCCACCCTGTGTCAGCTTTGGGAGCCATATTTTATTTAGAAGCTTCCAGGCTGCCACATTTTAGAGCCTGGGAATTTGGGAGGGGGGGATTTCATAGAGAGGTGGAAGTTTAGACATAACATTCTCCTCATAAAGTCAAGGACAAGTTGCCCTGCACCCGGAAAAGGAGTGGTTGGAGGAATGTCTCCAGTTGGGATGATCGGTGATTGGATCGTGTGATGGGTGCAGGTGATGGATTTTGAATTTCAGTTATGAAGGGAAAACAGGGATCTCTCAGATTTGGGTTTTCCCAGATGTGCCAATATGACAATTCTAATAAAATGGAAGTTTGAAAAAAAAAATGCTTGCCTCGGAGTTTGTTGGGTTGGAGTTCGTTACTTGGAATGCTGACACCCTGGCTATGCCCACCCAATCTCCCCCCAAGATCAAACACAACCCTGATGCGGCCCTCAGTAAAACTGAGTTTTGACACCCCTGCATTAGAACTTAATGTGATGACTATGTTGAGACTGGTTGGATTCCCACTGTCTGCTAAATTACAGGCCACCAACTTGTTTTAACCTAGTCTGGCTTGTTAGGTGAATTGTCATGCCCTTGTTGGAGTCTGATTCTGAGGGGGAGATTGAGCGGCTGACAGGGAGTGGGAGTGTGGCTCCGGTGGCTGTGGAAGAAACGGGGGAAGGGCACAGTCTGGCTGGGCATTCAGAGGAAGACCCAGGGCCATCCCTTCTTCCTCCTAGGGCATGCAGAGAGGAACGGAGAAGGGAGCAACATGGCTTACAGGAGATGAAAGGGCCCTGATCCCTTTCATTAGCTGCAGCTGGGAGAACAGGATATAATTGGGGCGTTTGCAAACAGCTCCTTGCTGGAAGCAAAGCGTGAATTATCTTGGTCAAGCCTTATCTGGGTTTTGGCATCCTCTCAATTGTGAGTTTTATCCTTTGAAAGTCTGCAATTTACATCCTGGCCTGTCGTGTTAATTATTTCAGTGTGATTTGTGTTGTTGTTGTTTTAATTTCTTAATTATCTTTACTTTGGGTTCAGACTGCATTTCTGCCCTTTGTAGACAGTTTTTTGAAGACTTTGATCTCCAGCCAAAGATAACTGGACATAGGGGGGCCACCTTGGAGGCATTAAAGAGAATTTATTCTACTTTGGTGACTTTGTTATTTTTGTGTCACGTCCCAGGACATCACATGAACTCAACTTGGGTCATCAATCATACTCTTCCAGTTTGAATGTTGTGCAGCAAATCGGGTCACCTGGAAACTATCTATGAAAACAGCCATGGAATATAGTTTTGGTTTTGCAAGCTGCTAGACTAATCCCTCCTCCCTTTCTGTTGGCAACTCTAAAAAGATAAATATTTTATGAGTTGACAGTGCTTTCCGATTAGCCAGAATGCTGGCGAATGCTCTCCTCAACCCCTTACAAAAACAAACGTTGATCATTGATTTAGGGTAAAACTAGACCTTGAGTCCTGGTGCAGCAACTTTCTCTGCCAGTAAACTGACAAGGATGAACCCAACCGTACTTTTTCCTCCAGGCAAGGTCACAATAGGCTCCAGATTCCTGCGAAGAGAACAAGATCAAAAGTCTAGGAAAGGAAGTAGAAGTGTTTATTAGTGCTTTCAAAGGAGAGGTTGCTCCTCCGAAGAAGGCCACGGTGCATACAAAACAATAGATCTATATAAACTGCGCACAATCTCTTTCATCGCTTCCATTCACAGCTTGGCAAGATTTGACAATCCTTCAAAAAAAAAAAAAAACCACACTGCTGTGGTTTGACACAGGAACATAGAAACAAATGTAGGTGACTTTTTTTTCCCCGCCATCGATGACCCTGTTTCTTTATAAGTAACTTAAAAAGGGAAGCGTAACAGTGAAAAGTGGCGCCGAAATAAACCAGAACCACTGAAGGCGTACCTCAATTTTGCATTAGATTAGAATTCCAGTAAAGAATCATAAGCCAAGGAAAAACAAAAGCTACATGAAATAAATAGTCAAATGAACCTTGGGTTTCAGCGATGGCCTGGAAAGGAGTCTAGCAATTACTTGCTAAACAAACCATTTCTGGTTAATTCTGCCATTTGTTCTTGAGAGGAAAGCTGCAACCTACCCACAAGCAGCTGTTTGATGGAGAAAGATAATTCTCCCAAATCTCGGTTTTCTATTCTCTGGGAGCATAACTGGCAAAAATAGGAGCTGCGAACACCGTAAACATAAGCTGTCTTCCTAAAAGTAGCAGCTGTTTGACTTCAAACAGCCTGAAAATTGACTCCAAGGTGATAACTAAATTAATCTTGTCCTGCAAAAAAAAAGAAAAGAGGGATTCTCAAAGACTTACTCAATTTCCAGCCGCCTTGGAGAAATTGAGGTGACATCCGCCAACATACCCAAGGAAGCAAAATGAAGAGATGAAATCAACTGAAGGTTAAAGTCCGTCATGGTACAGCTGTGCTTTTAACAACAACATACCCCCACATGTGCATTTCATATACAGAGCAATATGTATATATGAGCAAGCAGATCTAGACTACAAACATTTGGGCAAATCAGTCAGATGTTTACAGCAATAGCACTTAGACTTATTTATATACTGCTTCGCGGTGCTTTTACAGCCCTCTCTGAGCTGTTTACAGAGTCCAGCCTCTTGCCCCCCAACAATCTGGGTCCTCATTTTATGCACCCCGGAAGGATGGAAGGCTGAGTCAACCTTGAGGCTGGTGAGATTTGATCTGCCAAATTTCAGGGAGCCAGCAGTTAGTAGAAGCAGCCTGCAGTACTACATTCTAACCACTGCACCATCGTGGCTCATGCTATGGAGGCTGTTTCTCCTCTCGCCAAGTTGATAGGAGCATGAAGCTCCCTTTCCATTGCACATTTTATAGCTCCCTTATTAGGTTGTTCTTCCCTTCTTGTTTCTCCTTCCTTCCTTCCTTCCTTCCTTCCTCCCTTCCCTTCCCTTCCCTTCCCTTCCCTTCCCAAGTAATAGCACTTAGACATATACACCGTTTCACAGTGCTTTCCAGTCCTCTCTAAGTGGCTTACAGAGTCAGCCTCTTGCCCCCCCGCAACAATTTGGGTCCTCATTTTACCCACCTCGGAAGGATGGAAGGCTGAGTCAACCTTGAGCCCAGTGAGATTCAAACTGCCAAATTGCAGGCAGCCAGTAGTCAGCAAAAGCAGCCTGCAGTAGTGCATTCTAACCACTGCACCACTGCAACTCTTATCATATATCCATCATTTCTGCAACTGTTGGTAATTCAGGTTACTTTAAAATTGATGTTGAATATTTTTGCAATTAGGGAACCTCAAATTTTTTAGGATTACATTATTCTAATCTACTCTAAGAATATATACTGTGTGTGTGTGTGTGTGTGTGTGTGTTATTTGAAATGGTTTCCTGCTTGAGCAGAGGTTGGACTAGATGATCTCCAATTTCCTTACAACTCTGTTATTTTGTCATTCAAGAGACAAACATTGGCTAGTTGGAGTCTTCAAACCCCTAAAACAGTGCATGGTTGTTAAAAATGTAATTTATTAGAATAGAGTCTATTAACAGAGCTATTAAGCTATTGTTAAAAATACCATTCTTTAACATTAGAATTCTAATAAACTCTACATTCATTTGCTTTTTTTTAAAAAAAAGTTACCCTCTTAATAAAAAACTTGGGTGGAAACGTCCCAATTCAACATTTAAGGTTGATGTAGAAGACGACCACACTGAACCTGAGGGAGGAGTCAAGCATGTCTGCAGTCTTGAGTCCTTTCGTGCCCACCACAGATTCCATTGGTTCTTATTTACAGCCCATCTTGAATGCTGCTGACTCTTATCTACCCTCAGTTTGCTTTGACTGTTTGGTAGTTCAGATTCTTGTAGGCAGCATTTACATGCAATAAACCTATACATTCCTTTGAACCACCTGGGCTCCCGATTTCCTGAGCTTGACGGTTCTATGGCTCCAGGTACGATTGATCTCCAACTATGAAGCACAGGTACTATTGTCGATAGATTTACCCCTGGGGATTTTTTTTCTTCCAGTTCACCAAAACAAAATCTGTGTGGACCAGGATCGGAGGCAGACCTAGCATCTCAGAGACTTCTCCAAAAGGGATGGCCAGGTTTCGTGGCAAGACCTGAAAGACAAGGCCTGCAAGTCAACACCAGCTCACTTAAGTCTGTGTCCTGCTGGGTTTCAGTAGGGTTCCAGATGGTTAGAAGAAGTAAAAAGCAGAGGTGGGTATTCAGCCGGTTCTGACCAGTTCTGGAAAACCAGTAACGGAAATTTTGAGTAGTTTGGAGAACCAGCCAATCCTACCTCTGACTGGCCCTGCCAACCCCATCTCTTCTCTGCCTCCCATTGAGTCCCAGCTGATCGGCTGGGTCTTCTTTTGTTGCTCTGCACAGGAGAACAGAGCTGGAAAGCAGGATAGTGGGGTGGGGGAGGGAATGGGGATTTTGTCCCTGCCATGCCCACCAAGCCACGCCCACCAAGCCACACCACGCCCACCAAGCCACCCCCACAGAACCGGTGGCAAAAAAAATTGAATCCCACCACTGAATGGAGACCCCAACAATATTTTGAAGGTCATACCAGAGGTGGTATTCAGCAGGTTCTGACCAGTACTGGAGAACTGGGAGCGGAAATTTTGAGTAGTTCAGAGAACCGGCAAATACCGCCTCTGACTGAAGATTTTACAATATCCTTCCCCTGCCACGCCCACCAAGCCACGCTCACAGAACCTGCAGTAAAAAAATATTTGAATCCCACCACCGGTAGAAAGTATTTATGGAGATTCTTAGTCGACCAGGTCCTGGTTGTCCCAAAGGTGCTTTTTTCAGGAGGCAACTGGACTTTCTGGTTTTTCTTTGAAGATGTTTCACTTCTCCTCCAAGAAGCTTCTTCAGCTCTGACAGGATGGTGGGGAATGGAAGGGTTTATACTCCTTGCAGACAGCTGGTCATTTGCATCCTTTTAGAAGGTCATTGAGGCCACTTGGAGGTTTATCTATATCCTCAGGGTCACCTGAGTGGTGCAAATGGGTGTGGGGCCTTCTTGGAGCTGTCGAAAAGACTGTGCTGTACATTGGAGATAGATTGGGAGGGATACAACATCATCTACCTCCAATCTACAACACACCCAGGTGACCCTGAAGACACAGATAGACCTCCAAGGGGCCTCAATGACCCTCAAAATGGGTGCAAATGTCCAGCTGTCTGCAAGGAGTGTAGATCAGGGGTGGAGTGCTATCGGTTCACACCGGTTCGGGTGAACTGGATATTAATTTTACATCTGATTCAGTGAACTGATAGTTCCAGTGACTGGCTGGCCCTGCCCGGCCCACCCGGCCCCTCCCAGGACTCCCCACGTGGCTTGTTTTGGATTTCAGGTAAGTTCGGGGTCTGCGGGGGGCACGTAGAGGTCAAAAAACAGGCCTCCAAGAAGTTCCGGAAGGCCAAAAACAGGCCCATTTCTCCGGAGAGCCTCCGGAGCTCGGGGAGGATGAAAACGCTCCCCCCCCTCCCGGCGGCTGATTTTCACTCCCAGGATGGTGCAGGAGGCCAACTAGGCCACACCCCTCATGGCCACACCCACTCAGCAATCAGGCAGAGAACCGGTTGCTAAGTTATAGGAAGCCTGTCCGTAGTATAAGATCCTTCCATTCCCCACCCATCCAGTCAGAGCTGAAGAAGCTTCTTGGATGAGAAGCGAAACGCCTTCAAAAGAAAAACCAAGAAAGTCCAGTGGCCTCTTGAAAAACACACGCACCTTTGGGACAAGAAGTAGAAAGCTTTATAAGTCCGTGTTGCCCAGTGTGACCCCATGGTCACTATGCTAAAAGAAAGCACCAAAGGAAAAGACGGCAAGTAGACCTTAACTTAAAGCCACTCGTGTAGCACCCATTCAAAGTGACAACAAAAAGGTGGCTTACAACTGCTCCTCACACCTAGGACCATTGCAGCATCCCCCAGAGTCACGTGAGGAAAATTTGGGCACGTGGCAATTTAACTGTGGCATTTGCATGACAGCTTCATTGCATCCTCCTGGGGTGTTTGTTTTTTTTTGCAGATACCGCTAGGCCACGTCAGGCTTAAGAAAGACCCACAGTTTCAAGTATGGACGAATAATACCTTGGGGACCTCTTTTTCACCTTCCTGCCAGACGTAGCCCATTGTGATGAAACTGAGGACCAGGTGGGCCAAATAGAGCTCTCGGTGGCCTTGCAGGTACTGGCAGCTTAGAAGAGGCATCTGTTGAAACAGAAGAGCGTTAAACAAAAACCAATATTGTTATTAATGGCTCTCCCCACCCACCACCCACCCCCATCCTTCCCTCATAGGAAGTAGAATGATGGAGTTGGAAGGGGCCTTGGAGGTCTTCTAGTCCAACTCCCTGCCCAAGCAGAAGACCCTATACCATTTCAGACAAATGGCTGTCCAGTCTCTTCTTAAAAGCCTCCAGTGATTTCCTTCCCTTCTTCCTTTCCTTCCTTTCCTTTCCTACCCTTCTTCCTTTCCTTCTTTCCTTCCTTTCTTTCCTTTCTTTCCTTTCCTTCCTTTCCTTCTTCTCTTTCCTTTCTTTTCTTCCTTTCCTCCATTCTTTCCCTTCTTCCCTTCTTCCTTCTCCTTTCTTTCTTTCCCTCCTTTTCCTCCTTTCCTTCCTTCCTTTCCTTCCTTCCTTTCCTTCCTTTCCTTCCTTCCCTTCTACTCTTCTTCCTTCTCCTTCCTTCCTTCCTTCCTTCCCTTCCTTCCTTCCTTCCTTCCTTCCTTCCTTCCTTCCTTTCCTTCCTTTCCTTTTTTTCCTTCCTTCCCTTCTACTCTTCTTCCTTCTCCTTCCTTCCTTCCTTCCTTCCTTCCTTCCTTTCCTTCCTTCCTTCCACTAAAAACTATTCCATTAAGACACATAAAACTACACGAAGTAGTTTTTCATACCATCTGAACCCTTTTTAACACAATTGAATACTTGTCTGAAATCTTCTGTGGAATGCATACTGCTATGCATCCGATCAATAAACTCATTCCATTTCTATTTAACTTTGATAAGTTCGCCTCTTTCATTCCGACTTAACGCCTGCAAAAAACCCGTTCTTCTCCAGCATGTCACAACGCAACAACCGAGGGCCAGGAAGCCACAAGCTTGCATATTTAGCACTCCATTTCTGCAAGCTTTGAGTGGAGATGGTCATGTGCCAAACAGCCATCATACATTGAGCATGAAGAAAGTAAACCACTGATTACACCTCACGATCTAATGCTTCCTGTGAGAATAGTTGAAAAGGAAAGAAACAAAGAGGAAGGAAAGCGGTAGAGCTTTCTGCATAGGTAGTCCTCATCTTTACAATTCATTAAGTGACCGATCAAAGTTAAAACAGCACTGAAAAAAGTGGGTTATGACTGTATTTCACACTGGGTTTCAAACTCCTGACAGTGGGCAGAGTTAGCCTGCAATACTGCATTCTACGCCATCATAGTTCCAGCACATGAATAAGTTAACTTCAAATACGGCTTGGTTATATGTTGTTCCCAGTTCAGCTACGTGGATATGAGAGTTATTTTTCACACTCTTAAGGAATGACACTATCAAACAGAGTTGGGGTATTGCTACAGCTACTGCTTCACACAAAAAAAGACAAGCTAACACAGAAAAACTGAGAAGAAATGGACAAGAATTATGCTGTACCACGTTGTCTTGTTTTTAAAAGAGTGTTTGATGGAACTCTTTTTCCTTTATCATTTCTTCTCATCAATATTATTGATTCTTTGCATTAATTGTTACCGGTCTACTTTGAAAAGAGGGAATGTCAGAATTTTCAGAAATGACTAAACGGACTTACATGGTCAGAGAACACATAACAAAAAAAAAAGAACTGGGGAAAGACTGGAAACCTTATATGCACTTTTTGGCTGGAAAAAAAAGGAATTGAAGATTAAGCCAGTTGGGGACTAAACGAGGAGCGAGGAGATTGGTAAAATATTTGTAAAATAAGTTTGTAACTATCTGTTGGAAAGAAGGTTGAAAATATATATATATATTTCTTAAATTTGGTTTTCTTTTTTTGCACCATCTTGTTTTTGTTACTTTCTTTTGTCTTTTGACGTGTCGTTTATATCATGTAAATTGCAGTACTACATATAAATTAGAAAGCAGATTTTAAATTATGAAATCTAAGCAATGCTATTTTATCTTCTGTGGAACAAGTGCCATCTACAGGAACGTTTGCAGCATTGCAGAAGAAAAAATAGAAGGTTGACTCTTTCAGGTGTATTTTTTATCTCCCAAGCAGTTTGCAAACAGTTTGTTCTCTTCCGCTTTCGTTATTCTGCCTCACGCTTCAAAATCAAATATCTCCTGCGAATTCGTATTCTATTTTGAATCAATAAGACGAATGCTGAGAGAATAAGCACACAAATGGTTCAGGGTATTTCAAAAAGTAAAAATGGACGTCCCTACTCAAAAGACAAGGCTGATAGGAAAGCTAGCATTCACTCCTCCAGCATGCAATAAAGAAAGGAAATTGGCTTCCTAGAGCGGTGGTCTCCAACCTTGGCAACTTTAAGAGTTGCCAAGCAAAAGGAGGAACTCTGGGAATTGAAGTCCACAAGTCTTAAAGTTGCCAAGGTTGGAGACCCCTGTCCTAGAGCATCAAGAAGCATGATTTGGGATCTCTATGACTGAATGTCATGCATGAAAATGAATTTCAGTACCTTGTGGATCTGGGAACGTAGTTGATGGCTCTCAATCAAGGAAGACAACCTGCGAGCAATCTCCATCCATGGACTATAGAAAGGAGGAAGTTCTTTCTTGAAAAGAGAGAGAGACCCAAAAAAGAAATGTGAGAATATAAATTAAATGTAGCTATGAATTGTACGGATTAAGTTGGATGTGGAAAACCCATGATCCTTCAGCCATTGTGAGATTAAATTCACAGGGTTCAATGCCTACTGGCTTAGGGTGTTGAGAATGATAGAATAGAATAGAATAGAATAGAATAGAATAGAATAGAATAGAAT
>NW_020769384.1:1177334-1190454 GCF_900518735.1 Pseudonaja textilis
TTTGGGGCTGATCACCAGGAGACTGTGAGTTCTAGTCCTGCCTTAGGGATTAAAACTAGCTGGGTGACTGGACTAGTGATTCTCAGCCCAACACACATAACAGGTTTTTTGTTGTGGGGGACAAGGGGAGGAGGAAGGAGTATTGTGTGAGTTTGGTAATGAGTTATTTTTAAAAAATAATAAATGTGGGAGAAGGAAGGAAGGAAGGAAGGAAGGAAGGAAGGAAGGGAGGGAGGGAGGGAGGGAGGGAGGGAGGGAGGGAGGGAGGAGGAGAATGGGAACCAGGAGTCCCTCTTCCTTGAGTCAACTCATAAAATATTTCTATGGTCTTTTTAGAGTTCCCAACAGAAAGGGAGGGGTCAGCAACGGGCAGCTTGCATTCCATAAATGTTTTCAAAGATAGTAACTAGGTGACTGAAATTTCTTCCGTGCAAAATCCTAACCGGAGAGCATGATTGGCTCTTGGCTATGGATGTGTCCCATTGGAGAATATGAGTGATGATACACCCAGGGGGTGGGGGGTGGAGGGAAATCAGGCTCAAGAGGAACAATGAATTGTATGTCTCAGAGTCGGCTACATCCAGGCAGTGCTGGACATTTTAACTCCCAATAAATCCTTTTGAAGTTTTGGAAATTTGGCTCGAAGCTCATGATTTAAATGGGAGTAACTCCTGAGACCCTGTTTTACTGAAGCCGATTGAACAGGATATAATTAGGTTGCCAAAGTTATTATTTAAGAGGAAGAATAGAACGCTACAGAGGGAGCTTTTGGGGGCCAGAATCAATCATGGTGAGCCAACATAGGAGCCCGACGCTCTAAGCATGGCTGGCGTAGAGATTAGAAGCACATAAATAGGCACAACTCACGGTATTGATAAAGTTCATAAGCTGCATGATCTTCCCCGTGACAACGTCTTCATTGGAACCCATATAATCATACTGCAAAATAAAATAAAACGCATTTCTTTATTAATCAATAGCGTCAGCTTTACGGTGATTTAAAAATCCAGCTGAAGGCAGCTTGTGCAAAATGTGCGTTCGAAAGAATAAGTCTGCAAACACACCTTACCCCGCCGAAACATCCTTTTGTTTCTGACTGTACCTTCTGACTGTAAGGTACAGTCAGAAGCAAAACCATTTTCATTCCATCCAACAGTAGCTGGAATGACTGACTAAAGAATATTGCTGATGAGATCTTCAAATTATGCGCGGAGGCATGGATAGGAAGAAGGGGAACTTACCAAATTTGCAGATGATACTAAGCTGGTAGGAATAGCTAACACCCAAGAAGATAGGCTCAAGATCCAGATGGATCTTGACAGACTAGAACACTGGGCCATATCTCACAAAATGAAATTCAATGCAGAGAAAAGTGAAGTCTTACACTTAGGCAAGAAAAACCAAAAGTACACAGACTGGGTGAAACCAGGCTTAACAGCAGGAACTGTGAAAGGGATCTTGGAGTCTTAGTGGACAACCAGCTAAATAGGAGCCAGCAGTGTGCAGCAGCAGCCAAAAAAGCCAATGCAATCCTAAATTGCATTAACAGAGGGATACAATCGAGATCAAGGGACGTATTAATACCACTCTATAAAGCCTTAGTAAGACCACGCCTGGAGTACTGCATCCAGTTTTGGTCACCACATTATAAAAAAGATGTTGAGACTCTGGAAAGAGTGCAGAGAAGAGCAACCAGGATAATGAGGGGACTGGAGGCTAAAACATATGAAGAACGGTTACAGAAACTGGGCTTGGCTAGTCTAGGGAAGAGAAGAACCAGGGGAGACAGGAGAGCAGTCTTCCAGTATTTGAGGGGCTGCCCCAGAGAGGAAGAAGGGGTCAAGGTATTCTTCAAAGCACCCAAAGCCAGACAAGGAATAATGGATGGAAACTGAACAAGGAGAGATTCAACCTGGAAATAAGGAAGAATTTTCTGACAGTGAGAACAATCAACCAATGGAACAGAAGTTGCCCTCGGAAGTTGTGGGAGCTTCATCCCTGGAGGCTTTCAAGAAGAGACTGGACTGCCATGTTTCAGAAATGGTGTAACTTGGATGGGGGGTTGGACTAGATGACCTAGAAGGTCCCTTCCGATTCTGTTAATCTGTAAACCTGTTGCGGGTTTCACTGCCTTTAAGATCACGTTACTCCACCAGAATATTTCCAGCACAGACTGGGAATAACTGTCAGAGAGACTGTTAATTCTCCCCAGAAATGTGCATTGAGACAGATGCATTTCAGAAGGAATATTTCTTAAAAGTAAATATGCTTAGAAGAATTAAAGGAAAACTTTAAAGAAAATTTATTGGAAATAAAGGAAAATTCTTTAACTCGTTAAAGGAAAAGAATTAAAGAAAATTGATTGACTAATCGGGAAGATGAATTTCCCAGATTTTTTTTAAATTAATCGTGACAAAGGCTGTATGAAGGAGACAAAGCGGATTTATAGACACTATCGCTATCCTTATTTTGTTCCACTCCAGGTTTGGAAGCATTTTAGACAATGACCCCTAGTGAGCAGAGCCAACAAAATACACTTACCAGAGATTTGGACACAACCACGTGCATTTCCACATATTTGAGGATGGCAAAGTTAATCTGTTTTCATTTAAGGGGAGAAAGACAGTTTAAGATATTGTTATCAGTGGAGGATTACATGACTCTTTTACACACTCGGGATTTCAGCCTGTTTGACCCACTGGATAGGGAAAGAAAGGGGCAATTAAGGTCTGCCTAGGAAAATAGCAAGATCGGGCAAGTGAGTCAAAGGCCACTCCAAAGGAAAGAAGGAAGAAGGGAAGGAGGGAGGGAAGAAAGGAGGAAAGGAAGGAAGGAGGGAGGGAGGGAAAGAAGGAAGGAAGGAAGGAGGGAGGGAGGGAGGGAGGGAAGGAAGGAAGGAAGGAAGGAAGGAAGGAAGGAAGGAAGGAAGGAAGGAAGGAAGGAAGGGAGTAGCAATAACACTTTGAATTATATACCGCTTCACGGTGCTTTACAGCCTTCTCTAAGTGGTTTACAGAGTCAACTTATTGTCCCCCAACAATCTGGGTCCTCATTTTACTGACCTCGAAAGGAGGGAAGGCTGAGTCAATCTTGAGCCGGTCAGGATCAAACTGCTGGCAGTGGGCAGAGTCATTCTAACCACTGCACCACCGCAATATATGGGTGGTATGGCTGATCTATTCAGTGGCTACATTGGG
Source organism: Pseudonaja textilis (assembly GCF_900518735.1). The sequence continues at coordinate 1,180,532 of NW_020769384.1, forward strand.
ATACCACAACACCCATTCAGAGTGGTGCCTGTCCAATGAGAGAAGCTGTTTCCCCTTCTGCCTTTCTTTTATCTTCCATATTTGGGGTAAGACCACTCTAGGATTTCACCTCTGCTGGTATCCAAAGGTTAGATTTAACTCTCTGCTAACTCTCGTCTCTTTTTCAGGAAATGGATAGCAGGTGTTTATTAGAGAGATTTAAAGTAATCTCTCTAATAAACATCTGCTATCCAACAGGGCTCTCCAACCTTGGCAACTTTAAGACTTGTGGACTTCAACTCCCAGAATTCCTCAGCCAGCTGCTCTACAATTAACCCATTCTACTCCATTATACAAACTGGGTTGTGCAAGACATGTTGGTCTTGCCCATGACCCAACTGAGAGGCTAATGGTGATTTTGTAAGAGCGACGAAGACCGTGGTACTCACTGGTTCTGCTGGGTCTTTCTTTGAAATCACCGTGGGAGTCCATTTAATGGAATAATTCTGCTTTGAAAACTGAAGGCCCGTATCATTGTAATCTATCCGAAAAACAAGATGGTGGAAGCCAGAAGCCGACTCGATTGGCTCAATCCCGTAGCTGATGTTCTGAATCTGTATCAGCCCGCTGACAGGCAGAAAAAGCAGGAACGGGGTTAAATAAATAAAGCACCATGACCAAGCTTATTGTTTTGGGGTTGTTTTTTTTAAAGAAGGGGAAATACATTTGAAAAGAGGAGCCAAAGGGGAGGGGGTTTTCTTTTGCAGAAAACAATTCGTTTGTTGCAGCAGTGTGAAGATCTGTCTTTGCATCTCAGGAGACTCTGTGCGGAGTCCTTCCTTGTCAGCACCGCGTTTGGAAATATTTACTGGGCAGCTCTCCAAGCTAGATAAGGTCTGTGCTCCTATTTGACACCCTTGAAAGACTGTTTGCCAGGCCTTTGGCTGAAGGTGGATGCAAGAAATTCGCCTTTGTTTAATAAAAGGGGTTTTGCCAGGACAAAGAGTCTGCTTAGTGCTTTTTGGGGAAGACAAGGTCAGAACAAACAGTGAGGACAATTAACCAGTGGAACAGCTTGCCTTCAGAAGTTGTGGGGGCTTCGTCACTGGAGTTTGTTTTTTTTTAAAGAGACTGGACAACCATTTATCTGAAACAGAATAGCCTCTCCTGCTAGAGAAAGGGTTCTGGCTAGAAGATGTCCAAAGTCCCTCCCAACTCTTATTCTGGAGAGGACAAGGAACAGTTGGGCTGAGGGACGGGAAGGGTTTGGTCAAGAGGAAATTACCAGACCTCACCTGAGCCCAGAGCAGGAACTGAGCATCACAATTGAATCTGTGTGACCATCTACATAGCCTTGATAATAGCAATCCCGCTAAAAAGAATAAACAAGAGGGATTTCATGTTTAATAAAGGGCATCTCGTAACAGAGAGGAGGAAGACAAAAGAAAGATATGATATCTCCAACACACTGAAGCAGGACATCTTCTCATGTCAGAGCATTTGAGGCATGACTGCTAATATGAGACAGCCCAGGAGCAAAACACAGCACACAGAGGCGTAGACATTTAGCAGTGGTTTTGAGATGACCCAGGGCATGGCACAAAGGCAACACCGATAAATAAGCAAGAAGCATCCCTTTCTTATCTCCAGCTTTGCCCCCAATGCCCAGTTACCTTCATCTGGAGAAAAACTCTCCCAGGAACAGCCTTTAAGTGGAGAAAATTCAGTCCGAAAATGAAGTACATTTAAACTGTAAATAAAAATCCACACAAACCACCCTACAGTAATTATCTTGGCAGGGCAGGAGAAGGAATTTCAGGCTTGAAAGCACAGCAAAACACACACAGTTGGGAAAACGTCAGGAACACTGATATCAGATAAACTCACAATTTGCTGGGCACAACTTCCCTTTTTAAACACTGTGTTCCCAGCTGCAGCTAATGAAGGAAATCAGGGCCCTTTCCTCCCCCATAAGCCACACAACTCACATTGCTCCCTTCTCCATTCCTCCCTGCCTGCCCTAGGATGAAGAGGGGGTGGGCCTGGGTCTTCCTCTGAATTCCCTTTCCCTTGCTCTACCTCTCCCTTGCTCTGCCCAGCTGGACTTTGCCCTTCCCCAGTTTCTTCCATAGCCAAAAGAGCCACACTCCCACTCTCTGTCAGCTGTTCAGCCTCCCACTCCGAATCAGATTCTGACAGGGCATGACAGGTTTATATACCAGACATATACAGAAATATAAGTGTTAGGCAAAATATGTTACAAGCAATCAATCTTCTTAACTCTACACGGAGAACTCTGCAATGGATACCAGACACAAGGAGAGTGAACACGCCCACTCTAATGGCTGCCTTATATAAACACTTCTTAAAGGGGTAAAACCCACCCTCAATCTTAAAGAGCCAGTACTAGTGCTGATTCATCTTCACTGCATCAGACTTATATTGCATCAGACTTACAGCAGCTGGCAGCTCTTAAACCTTATACCTCAACATCTCAGCCCATCAGTCATTTCTCATGCCTCGTTTTTACAGCTTCGACAGTTGCAAAATTATTTGCCACATTAAAAACTTTCCGTTGTTCATTGGGTAAGTTTTTAAATGCACAGCTACGGTATTCCTCGGCTTACAACCTCAACTGATCCCAAAGTTTCTGTTGCTAAGCAAGACAGTTGTTAAGTGAATCATGCCCCGTTGTACAACCTTTCTTGCTGCCATGGTTAAGTGAATCACTCAATTGTTAAGTTTGTAATGTTATTTGTTTTTGTTTAAACGTTGTTCCAATAAAAATAGACCAGCGCATATCTGGTGATGATCAGCCAGTTAATTAAAACTCAAATCATTGAGGGACCGTTTTTCTGAATCAGTGGATGAGTGGAATCGAACAATTGCCGGATAAAAATACTTACTTCCTATCTCAGAGAAATCTTACCTGATTGGAAGGGACAAATGACACAGGCGTATCATCTTTGTTGTATGTATAAATTCTGAAATAATTGGATATAAAGGCTCTACAAAAAAGCAGAGAGACACCAGATCCAGGACAAAGGAGGGAGGGAGGGAGGGAGGGAGGGAGGAGAGAGAGAGAGAGATGACACAGTACATGATACAACCTAATAAATATATGGAATTAGAACAAAAAACCAAAATTCTACATCTTTCTTCTTGGCCAAGTCCCACTGCATCCTGAAGCAAGAATCAAAGCACGTAGGAGCAGTGCCTTTCACCAGCTATTTCAACATTTATCAGCCAATGACAGGTATACTAATATTTTTTTCCTGTTCCTCTGTGGCTATCTTTTAAAATGAATGGAATTTTTTTTTTCCAACCAGGGACGGGAAAATTGACTTCTGAAAATACATTCATTTATTCTGTAGAATCGAATTGGGGGGGGGGTCATTTCCTTCCTCTTTGGTCAAACAAGTCTTGAAATCTCTTAAACCGTTTACGTGGTTCCTTAAGCGTTCGTGCAAGCATACGAATTAACTACCAAATGGGCAGCGGTTCCCAGTGATTTCCCTTACTCACTGTTGCTTCAGAAAGATGGAAAAGGATTTCCCTTCTATGTTCATGTCAAATGCCATCCTCTCCTGAAACAGCCAAAGGGATTGTTATATTATTCCCGTTGCTTTATTCGTATCGCAAAATCCAAGCAGCACAAAGCCAAAATCAGAAAAACAAACAAGTCTAGATCCAAGCAGCATGAACTGCAAAGACGGTATAATTGAAAATAAATTTTACTCCTGGTTGGAAGTGCTTTTTAGAGGGATCTCATCACAGGCTCTGTAAACAAAACTTTGAGATCCCATTCTCTGCAACCCGTAACTTTCTGCCTGGGAACACAGGACACCCTTAAATCTGGGGTGGGATTCAAATTTCTTAACAACTGGTTCTGTGGGTGTGGCCTAGTTTGTGGGTGTGGCTTGGTGGTCATGTGACTGGGTGGGTGTGGCTTGCTGATTGGGCATGGCTTGGTGGTCATGTGACTGGGTGGGTATGGCTTGTATGTAAATATTATAAATATTGATGTAAATATTGGGTTTTTTTTATAAAAAACGGCAACTTTTACCTAAAAGCAGGCAAAGCAGGCAGGCAGATTGAGTTGCTCACAGAATCATTTTCACTTAGAGATCTATCTATCTCCAATTGGCTACTGAGTCTGTCACATAAAATTTGCTTGCAAGCAAACTCACAAAATTAACTCACAAAACACTATGTATGCAAATATTATTATTTTTTTTATTAAAAAAGAGCAACGTTTACCCAAAAGCAGGCAAAGCAGGCAGGCAGATTGAGTTGCTCACAGAATCACAGATTCACTTAGAGATCTATCTATCTGCAATCGGCTACCTGGGTCTGCACTGAAAAGCAGAAGCTTCAGTCCTAAGGAAGGTTCGGCTTTGCTTTTAGATTAGCTAGAAAGCAAGAAATCCAAGGATTTCCTGCTTTCTAGCTAATCTAAATCTCCCTGCAGAGCAGAACAGCTGATGGTCAGAGGGGAAAAAAAAGGAAAAATAGTAAGTTACCAAAGCAGGCAAGTTGGATGGCTCAAATGCCAGGTAAGGAGTGAGTGGGTGGGGAGGGGCGGAGCCAGCCAGTGGAGCGATTTGCAGTTCTCCAAACTAATCGTGTGTGCAGCGTTTGCAAGAAGTCCTCAGCTGTGCCTCCTGGACAGCTGACAAGCACTGCACTGGGATGCACAACCTTTGAAAATCCTCGTTTCCTGCTTTTTCAGCCTCAGCTGTGCCGCACAAAGTAGCTGAGGAGGGAAAAGCAAGGAATAAAGGACAGCCTAGAGCCCAGGCAGGCATGTGAGCCAAACAACCAAACGGGTTCAGTGTCAGCTGCTCTTCGCAGCTACCGGTTCTATAGAACTGGGCCGAACCAGCAGCATCCCACCCCTGCTTCAAATCCAGGGCTTGGATGCTGGGACTTCGCAGGGGTTCGGGAGAGGCCCTAGCTAAGATTCAGCAGAGTTCATAGGACCCCCAAATCCCACTCCTGGCTGGCCCCGCCAACCCTGCCCCACCCTCCCAGGAGTCCCCACACAGCCCAGTTTGGATGCAGGTAAGTGCAGGGCATACATGGAGGCTCGGGGAGGGTGAAAAATGGGCCCATTTCCAGCTTCCGGAGAGCCTCTGGAGACCTCGGAGGACGTTTTTGCCCTCCTGGAGACCCAAGGAAACCAAAATCGGGTTCCCCTCACACACTGTGGTGCAGGAGGCGCCATGGCCAGGTCCACCCAGCAACCAGGCAGAGGACTCGTTGCTAAAATTTGTGAAGCCCACCCCTGCTCAAAGCCACCAAGTTATTTGACATATTTACACGAAAGGGGATTTCTCGCCAACTCAATGACGCGCGAGTATGTCGGACAGAGTATCCCGTCATCCCAACCAGCGCACAGCTTCAGACTCCCAATCTCTAAGAGAACAGGCCTCTTTCCCAGGCCTCCTGGAGTAGAACCCCAGGCATTCTACTTAAGCTACTTCAAGATAAGAACCGCCTTTTCTCTGGAAACATGGCGCTTGTCTCGAATTGTGCAGGAGCCTGCCTAGTCCTTCTTCTTCCAAAGACAGGCGCCTTTTACAGCGTGCTGCCTCCGTACCACACCATAAGTTCTTCAGGCAACTTTAAGAACTCTTGTTGTTAAGGCAACTTTTAGCTTTGGTTTATTTATCCCCGTTCCTATTCTTTCCCAATATCCCATTCAGGTTGGCAGAAATCAGGGGCAAAACTTACTTAGAAATTCGCTCCCTCTTCATCCCCTCTCTTGAAAGGCCCTATTGACCAAGTCTTTATTTCTTCTCCTTCAGTATATCATAAAGATATTTTCAGTCCCAATTTCCCTTTGACAAGTGTGCATAATAGGTTTTTAATACCTTGACTATTTTAAATGTGAGGTGAGGCTGGTGATACGATTGATTCTAGGGATTTTTAAGAGCAAAATGACACTGTGGGTCCTTTTGCCTGTCCTGATCTATCCTAGTCATTGTTCACCTGAGGAAAACTTCTTAAAAAGCAGAGAAGAGCATCCTTACGTTTCTAAAAATAGCATGGTCGTGCATGAAAGCTTTACTGGTTTATAAAGAATTAAGAATCTGTGGGGTCCTTGGTGGTCTCTGAACTTGGTTGTTGAACTGAGCATGTTAGTTGACTTAAGAATGTGGTTTTTTTTTGGGGGGGGGGATGGATCTTTAGACCATTGAACAAGTCAAACATGTTTCCAGCATCGTATCATCCAACTCTGGGGAGAAAAATTGATATAATTACCAATATTTATCCTGGCCAGGCGACAGTCCTAAAAAGTCAACTGGGGTATGTCCATCTACAACGGGGATCCCCAAACCTGGCAACTTTAAGACTTGTGGATTTTAATTCCCAGAATTCTGGGAGTTGAAGTCTACAAGTCTTAAAGTTGCCAAGTTTGGAGACCTCTGATCTACAAACACCATCAGCACCTTGGAGAGCTCACTACAAGCTCCCAAACCAACCTGAATAACTTTAGTGTTTCCCCGCTACCAATCAATATCCCAGAATCCATTGCAGCCCTGATTTACAGAATATAAAACCTCATTTAAAACAACCAAACTAATACAAAAAATCATCAAATAAATGAATATATAAGAAAATCAGCCCGCATCCCCTGTCTCTCATCCCAGCGACAGCAGACCACACAAGCCATTTAATGGGCTCCATCCTGCTCTGGGTTCCCCCAAGCCCGCTGGCAGAACCAGGTCTTCGGCGCCTTCCGGAAGAGTGTCAGAGTGGGGGCCGTTCTAATCTCCGGCTGGGACGATGATAGTCCAGGGAGAGGGAGCCACCACGGAGAAGGCCTTTCATCTGGGTCCCACCAGGTGTACTTCCCTAGGGCAGTGATGGCGAACCTTTCTGTTGTGGCATGCTGAAAGCCCACGCATGTGCGATAGCATGCACGCATGCGGGCCAGCACCCAGAATGCAATGTGCTCTGCCCCCGCTGAGCATGCGCGTGCAACACCCCCACCTGTTCCTTACCTGCACTGCACATGTGCACGCCTCCCAGTGGATTTTCAGCCCATTTGAGCCCGTTTTCGCCCTCCCGGAGGCTCGAGGGAAGCCTCTGCAGCCTTGGGAGGCTGAAAAACAGGCCCGTTTTGGCACTTCCGGTATTTCTGGAAGGCCCTTTTTTCAGCTTCCTGAGGCTGCAGAGGCTTCCCTCGAGTCTCCAGGAGGGCAAAAACAGGCTCAAATAGGCCAAAAATCAGCTGGGACGCACACAAATGTGCAGTGCAGGTAAGTTTGGCTGGGGTTCGCGTGCCTGCACAAATGGCTCTGTGTGCCTCATGGCCCTTGGAGATGGGACCCACGGCATTCCCGGCCACCCCACTCTGGTGGGTCAGGTAGATGTGACCAGCAAGGGATGTTCCCCCACAGCACCTGGTCCCAAGCCATGAAGGGCTTTAAAGGTGACAACCAGCACCTTGAATTGCACCCAGAAGCAAATCTGCAGTCAATGCAGCTCCCGCATGAGAGGTTTTGTGCAGATGCACCGGGGTCTGCACAAAACCATCTGAGCCGCTGCATTTGGCACCAACTGGCGCTTCTGGATGCTCTTCAGCGGGCATCCCCACGTAGAGGGCCTTGCAATAGTCAAGACGGGAAGTGACCAGGGCAGGAGTGACTGTGAGATTGTGTGATTGAGTTATTACCGCAGGAATGCAGAGGATCTGACATCTGAATCCTTCCTGGTCTGATCTAAGCTGGTTTGTCTGCCTTTCCTGCCACAATCTTATCTGAACATGAAGGGATAGCTGATAAAATAGCAGGGGGTGGGGGAGGTTGTGTGAATCCGTGAAGAGGGGCTTAAATCCCAACCTGGAAGAAGTTTCGTCAAGAAGAACAGAGTGGCTTCCTCCCTTTATCAGACAGAATCTTACTTCTGGCCAAGAAGAAGTCTGCCCATCACGAACAAGTCTGCCCTTCTTATATCAAAGACCATCCTGAAGAGGATAGGCTACCTAGAACAGACTGTGGGGGCTGGGGGGGGATCGTAAATCCATAGAAGTACCTTATTTCCAGTGATGTGAGCTGGGTTCCTCTGAGGAACGATAACCTGCAGAAATGATCGATGGGACCCTAAGCAGGAGAAAGACTGTCATAATCATGGATATAGGTAGTTCATACACACACACACACACATACATATATACATACATACATACATATATACACATATACATATACAAATATACACATATACATATATACACATATACGTATATACATATATATATATGTTTTCTTAAGTTTTCGTGGGTACTTACACGTATGGTATTCAGCTTTGTTCGGGTATTTTCCCACGTCATTGTAGTTGTACAACTTTAAAAGCACAACTATAATGACCTGGGAAAATACCCGAACAAAGCTGACCACACACACACACAGACACACACACACACACACACATGCATGCATACACACACACACGCACACACACACACACACACATACACATATATATGTTTTCTTAAGTTTTGGCAGGTATTTATATATATGGCATTCAGCTTTGTTTGGGTATTTTCCCACGTCATTATAGTTGTGCTTTTAAAGGTGTAACTGTTTTGGCAGAATCTCATCTGCCATCTTCAGGCTTGTGTATGACAAACATAATACACAAGCCTGATGATGGCAGATGAGATTCTGCCGAAATGTCGCTACAACTTTAAAAGCACAACTATAATGACCTGGGAAAATACCCGAACAAAGCTGAATACCAGATGATATAGATAGATAGATAGATAGATAGATAGATAGATAGATAGATAGATAGACAGAGACAGAGATATAAAGATGTAGATGTAGATATAGATATAGAGATGTAGATATAGATGTAGAGAGATAGAGATAGATATATAGTATATATATATAGAGAGAGAGATAGAAATAGATATAGATGTAGATGTAGAGATAGAGACATAGAGATAGAGATAGAGAGATAGAGACAAAGAGATATATAGAGATAGAGGTAGGCACTGGGATAAGGAAATCAATAACCTATGGAGGAAGAGGAGAGGGAGGAGGAAAAGAGGAGGAGGAGGAAAGAGAAGAGAATATGAAATAGAAGAGAAGAGAAGAGAAACTTTGTTGTCACTTGAACTTTATCGTACACGAATTGGCATACATTAAAGTGAAATTTCGTTGCCTACAGCTCTCAAAAGGGCCACCCCCTCTAATATGCACTACGTGGACATGACAAAATAAATTCATAAATACAGAAGTATGCATGTACCTACATACACCTAACTTTGTATGTGGAAGGGAGGGAGGAGGTGGCCTTTGTACCCTGTCTGTTCAAGCTTGCTGGAAGCCTCATCCTCACCGGCCCCATAAGAAGATGCTGGTGATGACCCACCCAATGACACACACAGACACACACACACACACACCCGGCCTCACCCTGCGGGGTCACGAAGGAGGAGGCGGCGGCGGCGGCGGCGGCGAGGAGGGCGCAGGGCAGGAGCAGCGCCGGCAGAGCCATGGCGGGCGGGCGGGCGAGCGGGCGGCGCCGGCGGCCAAGGGCAACCGCTAACGGGCGCGGCGGGAAGAGAACGCCTCGCCGGCGCGGCGCTTCCACGCGCCCAGAACCTCCGCCGGAGACGCTTCGGGAGGCGCCTCCACGTTCGACGGCCGCTCCGAACGGGACGAGGCAGCCGGTAACCGAAAGGCGCGCTGGGCACCGAGCAAACAGCAGCCCTTCCTATACTTTATGCACCGCTTTACAGAGTCAGCCTAACCCAAGAAGTCCTTTTACCTCCTCCTCCTCTTCCTCCTTCCTTTTCTTCTCCTCCGCTTCCTCCTCTCCTTTTCCTAATTCTTCCTTCTTCTTCTTCTCATCCTTCTCCTCCTCCTTCAGCCCCCCTTCTCTTCCTCCTCTCCTTTTCCTCCTGCTTCCTTCTTCTCCTCCTTCTC
>NW_020769384.1:1203836-1215507 GCF_900518735.1 Pseudonaja textilis
AGGATGGGGAAGGAGGAAGAGGGGGAAGGAGGAGGAGGAGGTGGGAGAGGGTTACGTGGGAGGAGGAGGAGGAGGAAAGAAGTCAACAAGAGAAAAAATGGTGAAATGAGCAAACAGGAAAAAAAAACTATTTCTTAGTAAAGACAGTTCATTTGCAAACAGGGAGACCCAACTATTGTTCCAAGGTCAGTGAGCATGGAAAACCCACCTGGAGCCCCTGAAAGAGGACGGCATACCTATTTCGAACAACACGTATGAAAAGGGTTCTCAGGGACTCACCTCAATGCTCCCACAATCGCACTTCTCTCCGGGTTCCAAAATGCCATTCCCACAAGCCGGTTTGCCTTGGGGCAGATCCTTCCGAGAGTAGAGCTTCAAATTTGGCCGGTTAGAAAGGCAAGGGGCACTCCGGAACTTAATGAAATTTTGGAAGTCGACAATGCTACAGCTGCTGAATTTTTTAATTCCATTCGAATTACTGGAAAAAAAAAAAGGCAAAAAGGCGAAAGAACAAGTGACATTCCCATATCTTTCCAATATATATGTATCCCAGCTATAGGTCTGTAGAGATTCTTAGTCATCCAGGTCATGGAAGGTGTTTTTTTTTTTTTCAGGACCCAACTGGACTTTCTTGGTTTTTTATTTTGAGGATGTTTCACTTCTCACCCAAGAAGCTTCTTCAGCTCTGACTGGATGGTGGGGAAATGGAAGGATTTATACTCCTTGCAGAAAAGCTGGTCATTTGCATCCTTTTAGAGGGTCGTTGAGGCCACTTGGAGGTTTATCCGTATCCTCAGAGCCACCTGAGTAAACCTTCAAGTACTTCAACGACCCTCTAAAAGGTTGCAAATGACCAGCTGTCTGCAAGGAATATAAATCCTTCCAGTCACTATCCTGTCAGAAACTAATCAACAGTCTGGACACAGTACTCAGTCACCACTATGATAATAATTGGGGGCTGGAGACTAAACCATACGAAGAATGGCTGCAGGTTCTGGGCCCGGCTAGTCTAAAGAAAAGAAGAATTAGGGGTGACGTGATAGCAGTATTCCAATATTTGAGGGGCTGTCCAAAAAAAGAGGGAGTCAAATTATTCTCTAAAGCACCTGAAGGAAAGACAAGAAACGATGGATGGAAACTAATCCAGGAGAGAGAAGCAACCTGGAATTAAGGAGAAACTCCCTAACAGTGAGGACAATTAACCAGTGGAACAGCTGGCCACCAGAAATCATGGAGGTTTTTAAGAAGAGTCTAGACAACCCCTTATCTGAGATGGTATAGGGTCTCCTGCTTGAGCCAAGGGCTGGACTAGAAGATCTCCAAGGTCCCTTCCAGCTCATTCATTCCTGAGAAAAGCCCATTGAGCAATACCCATCCCTATGGCTTCTCAGCTCTGCCCTGGCTACGAAGGGCAGAAATGAACCTAATAGGAATACTTGCATGGCGTTCGTGTTCATTATACAGATGTGTCCAGGGCATTTGCACTCTTTGCCGTCTTCATATTCCATCCCCAGGCTGAAACCCAGCAGTTGGGCCAGAATGACTGAAAAGATCTCCAAAGTGACCGTCTTCTCATACTGGAAGAAAGAAGAAGAGGAACCAGACTAAGAAATCAAAGTATTTCTGTTCTGACCCAGCTCTCCAAACACAACAAACCCTCTGAAGTGAAGATTTCTTTATTAGGAGCACCAGGCCAACAAGTCCATCTGATCATCAGATGAATAGTTATCTGCCACATTTATTCATCTCCACCTACTGCCTTTTATCCCCAGAGCTATGGTGGAGCTTCGCTAGCAGCAGTGGCTCTTTCTTCCCAAGGACCAGCCCATGGATTTCCACTGCTCTCCTCTCCTCTGCCTTCTGTACATCTATGCATCAGGCACTGGACCCAGGTGTTCCTCCTCTTCTTCATCAGCCAACTCCAGACCTGGGGGCTGTTGACTCTCCATCTGAGAGCTGATGGACAGCCCAGACTCCGCCTCTGTCTCCCCTAAGCCTAACCCTGTCTCTCTCTCCTCCTCTCTCTCCCCCTCTCTCTCTTTCTCTCTCTCTCTGCTAGTTCCATTCCCTCTTCATCCTCATAGCTCTTAGGTTGCCTTGATGCCGGTCCTGGCTCCTGTTAGGGATACACCCTAGCAGAATCTGCACGGCAGGCAGGCAGGCAGGCAAGATATGTGAGATAAACGTCCTTTCTTTCTTCAGCAACTCAGCAGTAGGGAAAACACGCAGTTAGCCAACCGTCAATCCATCAAACCAGCAATCGTCAGGAATCATCAGGTTCTCTTGCTCCCTCTTATGGCGGTTTCGCACCGTACCCAAAATTACATGCTTTGCAGTTTAAAGTGACACACACTTAAACTTGCTATCATAGTTTATATATATTATTTTACCCAAACTACGTTAGGTAACCTTGTTATTCCTAACAACTCCCACTCCTCCTCCTTCTCTGATTTGGCTACTGGAGGGGCCAGTGGCTGACAGGCCATAACAATTTCACTAAGACAACAGCAAGTTATATATGGGTCCATGATGTTCCGCTTCAGTTTTATGTTGGTTTTATAAACCTGAAAGTCATATTCTACATTGAATTAGAGCAATGGTCCTCTACCTGTGGTCCAGGGGCCCCTGTGGGGGGGGGGGGTTGCGGCACCACAATGTTGTTTTGCAAAGGCACGAAGAAATGTTATGATTTAAATCGAGTTGCCGTGGGTGATCCATGGCCACAAAGGATAATTAAAGAGGATTCGTGGTGTTGAAATGGTTCCCCTCCTGAACTCATTTCTCCTTTTTTTTTTCATCCACTGAGTCACCCTACTCTTTAGTGATTCCCAAAGGTGCGACTAGAGTTTTTTATTTTGATTTTTTTTTCTTTGAAAACCTTTCACTTCTCAGCCAAGAAGCTTCTTTAGTTCTCGTGCAATGTCATGATCCCAAAGAGGGCACTGGAACTGCCGGATCATGATCACATGACTGTTCTGACCAAAGCTTCCAAGACCGTAATTATACACACGCTTATTTTAAAAACAAGTCTTGTTTTATTGCGCCACGGGGAAGTTATTTTCATTCCCAGCCGGGTAATTAATCTCAAAAGGTCCCTCGAGATAAGCACCCACCTTTCTTCCCCGTGAAATGCTGCCAATGACAGAAGTGTCAAATAAACTAGAACAAAAACCAACCGAAGTAGAAAGAGCTTCAAGAATGAATCTAAACCGAACGAACGACTTTGCTTCCTGCAAAGGTTTCATCATCTTGGCCTGTCCTTTATACCTTATGGGAGGGGAATTCACCTCCCAGCCTTGTTCGCAAGTCGGTCCTTTTGTTTCAGCTGCTCTCGCCTTCTAGCAGTTCTGCGCACACGCACACTGGGAACAGGCTCCCTTGGGTCCTCTGCCTGGAGGCAGCACCCCACTCCCAGATAGTCCTGGCCCCATCTCTGCATCAGATGCAGGACCCTCGTCCGAGTCCTCTCCAGAGTCCGGGACTGGTCCCCGTTCTTCCCCACTGTCCGATTCTGCTGCCCTCTGCACAGGCTGCCAGCGAACCACAACAATTACCTCACAAGTGCTACAACAGCTGGTACTACAAGAATTGGTCACACATCCATTTATTCAGTATTGGTGTCAGTTTAAATGACCGCTGGATGAATGGACACAAGCCAAGGACTTCCTGAACAAGGATGAATTCAGGGGAATTCTTATTTTATGTCGTTCTTGTTGTTGTTGTTTTTGCTAGCGTCTAAATCTGGTATCTTTTATTATCTAGTGCTGACGTCTTAACCCAAACCAACCCCAGATCAAATGTTTAACCCTGCAGTAAAACCTGTGATATGGTACCATAGCTACGGCTGCATCAAAATTTCGGAGGCACAATTTTCCAGTAAAAGCTGCTCCCACGTAATTTGGCTTCTCTCTGAACCTGCAGCACAAGGCAAAGAGAAGAGGATAAATAAATGGATGGATGGATGGATGGATGGATGGGTAGGTAGGTAGACAGGTAGGTAGATAGGTAGACAGGTAGAGACAGACAGACAGAGATAGACAGATGAGAGAGAGAGAGAGAGAGAGACTGACAGAGATAGATACAGACAGATAATAAGAAAGATAGATAGATAGATAGATAGATAGATAGATAGATAGATAGATAGATAGATAGATAGATAGATAGATAGACAGAGATAGATACAGACAGATAATAAGATAGATAGATAGATAGATAGATAGATAGATAGATAGATAGATAGATAGATAGATAGATAGATAGACAGACAGACAGAGATAGATACAGACAGATAATAAGATAGATAGATAGATAGATAGATAGATAGATAGATAGATAGATAGATAGATAGATAGATAGATAGATAGATAGACAGACAGATATAGACAGAGATAGATACAGACAGATAATAAGATAGATAGATAGATAGATAGATAGATAGATAGATAGATAGATAGATAGATAGATAGATAGATAGAGATATGGACAGACAGATGAAGGGAGAAAGAGAGAGAGAGAGAGAGAGAGAGAGACAGACAGACAGACAGACAGATATCAATATGAACTAGGCCTTCATGACAAAACACCACATGATGTACTGGTTTGGCCACATCATGTTTTGTATGTGCAGCTATTACTTCTTGTAAACCTGGATTTAGAGACAATGATTAAAAATGTTCTTTTTAAAAAGCACATTTCCCAAACTCTTTGCTGCGTGTATTTACAAGCACCTATTTCCCCCGCAAAAAGACCATAAATACTTTACCACCAAGGACATCAAAAGGAAAAACAGGATTGGCATTTAATGTCTTTCCGCTTACATGAAGAAAAAGGCCAGATCGTGAGGTCGCAGAACAAGGTATGAATTTTTCCATTGCAAAAACCTCCGGAGAATTTCATCAGCTTCTCCTTCGGTCGAGATTTTATTACTGTCTGTCCAGAACTCCAAAGAGGAAAGTACAACTGTTACATTAACGTCGGCAAACATCTGAAAAGAAAAGAATAAATCTTCTTTTCGTTAAAGCAATTCTCCACAATTTGGAACGTTAATTAATTAAAAACAGGTTCAGCTCTTCTCATGGTTAAACTAGATTTAGCATCAATTCCCCCCAAAAAACAAAGATTTCAATTGTACATTGAAGAACAGAGTCGGCGATAAAATCAGACTGCAGCAGGAGTTAAGTTAATCAGAATAAGAGAATAGCAGAATAACAGAACAGAATAACAGAGTTGAAAAGGACCTTGGAGGTCTTCTAGTCCAACCCCCTGCTTAGGCAGGAAACCCTACACCATTTCAGACAAATGGCTGCCCAATCTCTTCTCAAAAACGTCCAGGGTTGGATGGAGCATTCACAATTTCTGGAGGTGAGTAGTTACACTGGTTAATTGTTCTAAATGTCAGGAAATTTCGCCTTAATTCCAAGCTGCTTCTCTCCTTGATAAGCTTTCATCTGGTGCTTCTTGTCCTGCCTTCAGGTGCTTTACAGATAACAGATAATCAGAGTTGGAAGGAACCTTGTAGGTCATCTAGTCCAACCCCCCGCCCAAGCAGGAGACCCTAGAACATGTCTGACAAATGGCAGTCCAATCTCTTCTTGAAAGGCTCAAGTGATGATGCTCCCACAACTTCCGAGGGCAACTTCTGTTCCACGGGTCGATTGTTCTCACCGTCAAAAAGTTTCTCCTTATTTCCAGGTTCAATCTCTTCTTGATCAGTTTCCATTCATTATTTCTTCTGGCCTTGGGGTGCTTTAGAAAATAGCTCGACCCCCTCCTCCTCTCTGTGGCAGCCCTTCAAATATTGAAAGGCTGCTATCCTGTCTCCCCCGGTCCTTCTCTTCACTAGACTAGCCAAGGTCCGGTTCCTGCAACCATTCATCGTATGTTTTAGTCTCCAGTCCCTTAATCATCCTGGTTGTTCTCCTCTGTACTTTTTCTAGAGTTTGGAAAATAGGTTGACCTCTCTCTTCTTTGTGGAGGTCCCTCAAATATTGGAACACTGCTATCATGTCACCCCTAGTCCTTCTTTTCACCAAACTAGACATAACCAATTCTAGCAACCGTTCTTTATATGTTTTAGCCTCCGGTCCCCTAATCATCTTTGTTGCTCTTCTCTGCACTCTTTCTCTATTTTATTTTATTTTATTTATATATTTATTGAATGCATATCTCTAGCATTTAATGCTTGGAATTATTTTGGCAATATAGCAATAGCACTTAGACTTATTTACTGCTTCACCGTGCTTTTACAGCCCTCTCTAAGTGGTTTACAGAGTCAGCCTCTTGCCCCCAACAATCCGGGTCCTCATTTGACCCACCTGGGAAGGATGGAAGGCCGAGTCAACCTTGAGCCTGGTGAGATTTGAACTGCTAAATTGCAGGCAGCTGGCAGGCAGGAGAAATAGCCTGCAGTACTGCCCTCTAACCACTGCGCCATCGCGGCTCATATCGACAGTTCTACATCAAACAGGATGAAGAATAAAATGCAGCCAGACCCGAAGTTAATTGGAGAGGAAACCAGAACCATAACTTACACTATTCACAAAGCCGATAATCTGCACAATGTTTGAAGTTACATATTCAGGATTTCCGCCCAAATAGTTGAACTGAAAAACACAAAGTTGATACACAGTTCGCAATTTATTTATTTATTTTTTAAAAAGACAATTATTACTTGCATGCAAAACCTGCATTCAAAGCAAAAGGGGGCTTAGATCAGAGCTGGGCTCCCAGTTCATCACAACGACACGCTTTAGTTCAGGGGTAGTCAACCTTTTTATACTTACCGCCCGTATCTCTGTTAGTAAAATTTTCGCTAACCGCCCACCAGTTCCACAGTAATGGTGGACAAAACCCCTACCGCCCACCATGAAAGCTGGAAGACCCACTAGTGGGCGCTAGGGACCAGGTTGACTACCACTGCTTTAATTAATATCCACACTGAATTTATTAGACAATGCAACAGCCACCACAAATCAAATAAATTAGTACCAACTATGACACTAAGTCACAAAGGATGGGGACGCTTAGAGAATTTGGAGATATTTGGGACGGTTAAGAGACTTACCAAAACCTTGTCCACAACAGCGTAGACTTCAATGTACCTGTGACTTTTAGTGGTATCTGACAGCGGCTGAGGATGGACAAAAATAAATAAAATCCATTTTTTAGCAATGCTTCTGCATTTCACCAGCAACTCTACACAATTCTAGCAGCATGCAAAATGTATTTTCCTTAGCAGTACGGATGTCAGCATCCCAGGGAAAATCCATTCCTGTCAGTAACTCCAAGACAAACATAATCTCAAGGTACTTTTATTAGAATAGCACCAGGCACATTCTGTGGAATTCCGAAACTAAAAGTTTCCCCGGACTTCCCACATTATCCCAACCTACAAACCATCCCATTTTTTTTTTACTCATCATCTCATCACATGAACCAATCCCAAAGTAAATTCCAATTCTTTCTGTGGGGAGGACGAAAAACGGGCCTCCTGAAAGTTCAGGAAGGCGGGAAATGGGGGCTTTTGCAGAGAGCCACCGGAGCCTGGGGAAGAGCAAAAATGCCCCCCTCCCCTCGTCACGGTGCAGGAGGTCAACTAGGCCATTGCAGACAAGGAGCACCACCATGGCCACGCCCACCCAGTAATCGGACAGAGAACCTGCGGCTAAAAATTTTGAAGCCCACCCCTGTCCAAATCCCAGTTGCAGGCAACAACAAGGAGGGAGGAATTGCTTTTGGCAATGTTGCCATTTAAAAACAACAACAACCGAGTTTTGTTTAACTTGCAGCAATTTAAAATGGGCATTGTATACAGCGCATTGGCCCAAGCAAATGTCCCCTCCTCAAATTGTTAAAGTGGCCTTTGGAAGCTGACAAATTCCCTGTGAAAACTGTCCCTCCTTGTCTGTGTGTCTGTCCTGTTTCACTTTGATGGTTGTTCCTATAAAATGTTCTTTGTGCAGGCATTACTTGCCACAGCTAAAAGTCTGTAGAGATTCTCAGTCATCCAGATCAAGGTTGTCCCGAAGGTGCTTTTTTCAGGAGGCAACCGGCCTTTCTTTTGTGCTTCTCACCCAAGAAGCTTCTTCAGCTCTGACTAGATGGTGGGGAAGGGAAGGATTTATACTCCTTGCAGACAGCTGGTCATTTGCATCCTTTCTGAGGGTCGTTGAGGCCACTTGGAGGTTTACCTATGTCTCAGGGTCACCTGAGTGGTGCTCCTTGTCTGCAATTTTTTCCTCAGTTTCTACTCCCACACCATTCAAAGGCTGTTCACTGGAATGACCCTGAGGACACAGATAAACAAACCTCCAGGTGGCCTCAGTGACCCTCTGAAAGGAGGCAAATGACCAGCTGTCTGCAAGGAATATAAATCCTTCCTTTCCTCACCATCCAGCCAGAGCTGAAGAAGCTGAAGAAAAAAACCAGAAAGTCCAGCTCCTTTGGTATTACTTTCCACAGACAACAGAAGAATGCCTTCAAAGGAATAGAACAAGTTTTAAAGAAGACACGGCTGCTTTAACACTTCAAAGGGAAACGCTCTGTTTTGGCCAGTGGCTTTTGCAATGGACCTCTTTCAACTGCTTTGCACAGCCCTATGGTATGGGATTCGTGTTTTTTTTTTAATTACCGGTTCTGTGAGCATAGCTTGGTGGGCATGACTTTGTGGGTGTGGCTTGGTGGGCGTAGCTTGGGCGTGGTAGAGGAAGGTTACTGCAAAATCCCCATTCCCTCCCCACCCCACTAACCTGCTTTCCAGCTCCATTCTCCTGTGCAGGGCAACCAAAGGAGACCCAGCCAATCAGCTGGGACTCGGGAGGCAGAGAAACGATGGGGGCGGGGCCAGTCAGAGGTGGTATTTGCTGGTTTTCTGAACTACTCCAAATTTCCACTATTGGCTCTCCAGAACCAGCTGAATATCACCTCTGTATGGAACCATCTAATGCTGAAACCATCTTGAGAACTTCGGCAGGTGGATAAGCTATAAGCCTAGTACATAAGCAGGATAAACCCTTTTAAAGACTGCTTTGAAAAGGAAATGAAGCACAGCACTGACCACAGTATCCGAAAGCAGCTTATAAGATACATGTCGTGTCTTCGTTCGGTTGTCTACATGGGTGACATTTTCTGTCCAAATTGGGCCTTTGGCGTTTTCGCTGTTTAGTTCATAAATTAGGTGCTCAAAGGTAGTTGAAGATTCCAGGTGCTCAATGCCGTAGCTGACATTCTCAAACTGTATCACGCCCCTGAAAATGTCCACATTGTTATAGCACGAGATTTTCTTATCCATTGACAAACCCCCAGCCTGCCTTTTTTCCCAGGAGTTTATTCATCATGAAATACAGGTAGTAACTCTACTGATGATCACAATTGAGTCCCAAATTTTTGTTCCCGAGTGAGGCATTTGCTAGGCTAGTTGTTAGAGTTGTTGAGCAGGTCATTGTCATTCTTAAGTGAATCGTTAAAAAAAGGAAACTAGCTTCCGCCATTGTCTGTGCTTGTCAGAACCCAGCCAGAATGGTTACAAATGGCAGTTGCGTGATGCCCAAATCTTGATGACGTGACCCTGGAGGTATTGCATGTCCTGGCCACTTTTTACAGAGGCACAATTGAGAGCATTTTAACAAATTGCGTCCCTGTTTGGTTTGGTGGCAGCAGTGCCTCAGATAGAAAGTCCCTACAGAGAGTGGTGAGGACAACTGAGAATATTACAGGAAGCTCACTTCCCATTATTCAGAATACTGCTATGTGCTTAGAGCTCGCTAAGCATTGTTAGAGACCCCACACACCCACTTCATGGTCTGCTTCTGTTGCTCCCCTCTGGGAGGGGTTTTTGAAGTACTTATAGTAGGTCTACTAGATAACGTAGCAACTTTGTTCCTTATGCCATCCATCTTATAAATACACGGGATTCCTTTTTCCTCCACCATCTTTATGTATACATCTGAACTAGACTGTGTTGTTTCGCTGTGTCATATAATATATGTGGGTATGTGCATAATTTTTGTATGTATTTATTTTGTCATGTTTATGTAGGGCATATTAGAGGTGGTGACACTTTGAGAATTGGATGCCATGAAATTTCATTTTAATGTATGACGATTAGTGTACATTCAAAGTGACAGTGTACATTGGATTGGGACCAAGGGTGGGATTCACATTTTTTAACAACCGGTTCTGTGGGTGTGGTTAGGTGGCTATGTGACTTGTGGGCGTGGCTTCTTCTTCTTCTCTTGCAGTGCCCCCCCCCCAGGTTTTTTTTTTGCCTCCTGGGCCTCAGGGAAGCCTCCTGAGGAAAGCAGTAAGACAGAGAGGTGAATCCAGGCACAGCTGATCATCGGAACAGCTGACTGTTGGGAAGAGGGGGAAAAAAAAGAAATACCTTAAGGACTGAATGGGCGGGGGAGAATGCAGTCAGCGATGCCAGGCATGCACTGAGATGCACTCTGAGATTCAGCTGCCATGAAAGGAAGCGGGGAGGAGGAGTTGAAAAGTTCAAGGTTCTTCTGTATGTTGCATTAAAAAATTCCAGCTGCAGTTAATTGGTTCTTGTGATTAATGAAGTGTAGTGGGAGGAGAGAAAGTGGGTTTTGTGAAACGTGCTGAAAATGACTTTCACTTTTAGAAATGCCATAGAAGTACCAGAGCTGTTCCTAATAGATCAGTTGGAGATTATACTTGTGAAATGTGCTGAAAATGACTTTCACTTTTGGAAATGCCATAGAAGTACCAGAGCTGTTCCTAATAGATCAGTTGGAGATTATACTTGTGAAACGTGCTGAAAATGACTTTCACTTTTGGAAATGCCATAGAAGTACCAGAGCTGTTCCTAATAAATCAGTTGGAGATTATACTTGTCTCAGAGTGATTTATTACCGTGGACAATTTCTAGATGCCTAACACACACAATGTTGCGCATGCACAATAAGGACTGACTGGGTGGTGAGGGAAGGCGTGGGTGGAGAGGGGCGGGGCCAGCCAGGGGCAATATTTGCCATTTCTCCGAACTGCACAGAATCGTAACAACCGGTTCCACAGAACCGGTCTGAACCAGTAGAATCCCACCCCTGATCGGGCCCACAGCTAATCTGGCACTCCACACCATTATTCCCATTTCTGAAGCAACTATGAGCTGCAAAGAAAGAAAGGTCGGGACCTATTTTTTAAGCCTGTACCTATTTTCAAAAGTAACTCTCTTACCTGAGGCCAGAGCAGATGCTGAGTATTGCCACAGAATTGGGGAAGCCTTGGATATACCCTTCATAGAAGCAGTCATTCTAAAGACACATTTTTTTTAAAAAAAGAATCAATTAATCTAACCATTCCTTAGCTAATCCCCTTTTCTAAATAGGAATAATTTGGCCCTATTAACAGGCACAATTTATATGCCTTTTGGACTTTTGCAGCTGATCTGGAACTTATGATTATATACATGTGACTTCACTGGACAGAAACACCATTTCTCACCAATCTTAAAGAGAGTTCTGGGGATCCGAGCCATTATTTCTACCTCGAGGTGTGAATTTCAGTTTTAAAAACCGTAAACTATTTAGAAAGTTCAGAGAAGAATAACAAAGATTAGAAATGAATAGAATAGAATAGAATAGGAATAGGAATAGGAATAGGAAGAGAAGAGAAGAGAAGAGAAGAGAAGAGAAGAGAAGAGAAGAGA
>NW_020769384.1:1226423-1248967 GCF_900518735.1 Pseudonaja textilis
AGGAAAAGGAAAAGGAAAGGAAAGGAAAGGAAAGGAAAGGAAAGGAAGGAGGGAGGAAGGAAGGAAGGAAGGAAGGAGTGTTGCTGCTGTGGTTAAAGTGCTGTATTGCAGGTCAATTCTGCCCACAATCAGGAAGTTCAATCCTGACTCAAGTTTCCTTCCGAGGTGGGTAAAATGAGGAGCCAGATTGTTGGGAGCAATGTGCCGACTCTGTAAACTGCTTAGAGAGGGCTGTAAAAGCACCGTGGAGCAGTATATGAAGTGCTAAGTGCAAATAAGCCAATTATGACTTATTGAATAAACTATGGTTGAATCACAGCTTATTTGGAGGCTGGGTGACAGAAGAAAACCTGAGTAGCAGTTACACTGCTCGTTCAGCTGCGGGACTCTTTTAACTTTGCGATACGCGGGATTGAATATTTGCCAATATTTACAAGACTGACTCATTCAAACATTTTATTAATACGGATGAATGTACACAAACACATGGTTAAAAACTCTCTTTTGGCAAGAATGATGCCAAACAAAAGTCCAGGTACAACCATTCACTCCTGGCACTGAAAAAAGTAACTAAAAATTTTTTAAAAGTTTTTAAAAAGTCCCTGCATTCACAACTGTGGCTGCATGATCCCGGAATCAAAATTCGGATGCTTCAGCCACCAGCATGTATTTGTGAGAGTTGCTGGGGTGTGATTGTCATTTATGGACCTTTGCCAGCCAGCTTCCGATAAGCAAAGTCACTGAGGGGAAGCCAGATTCACTTAACTTATGACCTGCTTAACAACTGCAGTGATTGCTTAACAACCATGATGTTAAATCCGTGTATCTGCCATTCTTCAATGGAAGAAGTGGGGGGAGGGGGTGAGTTGGTACAAGTAATCCTTTTGGATGTAACCTGAATATATTAAATCTTATATTGATTCTGTATAACTTGCACATGATATACAGCTGGAGGATTGGAGCCAGATGTCTAGAAACTTGTCACCTCTTGAAGAGATAACAAGATAAGAAGGGACCATAAAAATTCCAGCTCTGGAAGATACCCCTGGGAACTTTCCTAAGATACATTCCCAGAGAAGGGGAGGGGGCAATTAACATGTTCGTTCTTTGTTTGACTAAATCCACATTTAAATAAGGGGAGGGATTCTAACTCCCTTTATCTATTACTGTATGCCTGGAAACATTTTAGACTCTGCTTTGACCAGTGCTGGGATTCACTCCCTTTCAGTAAAGGACTCCTTTTGAAATATCTAGCTTTCAGAAGTTCATTCTTTTAGGTTGAAGGGAAAAAGTCCAGTGCTTACACATGGCCAGGAAGGCTGTAAAAAATTGGGCTCAACTCACTTAACAAGTACCTTGCTTAGCGATGGAAATTCTGGTTCCAGCTGTGCTTGTAAGTCAAGGATTAACCTGCAGTTGAACAGGTAATCATCATCTCCTTTTAACGACTCCATAATCCCTTGCAGGGTGGAGTCTTGGCAATTGAATGGCGCTAGCAGAATGTTGACTGGCCGGATGCCTTTCCTGTCGCCAATGTGGAGTTTTGTTCAGCAGATATATTCTCGTTGTGCCCAGAGAGAGAAATATCTGCCTCTACCTAGGATCAAACTCTCAGCCTCCTGATTGTGAAGCCATAGCTCCATCTCTATGCCACCGCACCGCTTTGTATGTTGAACAGCTGATGCCACTTGTGAATAAATCACCATAATTATTAATCATCATTTCAGTCTTTATTACACCGATCTGCAAGAATCCGTGTCCATTATGAACGTACTATCTATTCTGCCTCACCAGGAGAGGACAAATTCCCTTGTTTTAACAGCGACACCAATCTTTGACCCAAAAACTGCTGCAGCAGAATCTTTTTTCTAAAAAACGTTTAACTCAAACCAATGGTGCACGATTCAATCCAGCAAGATTCGGCTGACGTAAACATCCCCTGATTGATCTGAAAAAGCAAGGTTTTTTAAAAAGATAAATTGGATTCTTCCAGCAGGCTAATCAGATTTAAAGTGCTCACGCCGTTGGAAAAAAGTTCGGATTAATCAAACGGAGTTTTGCACCAAGGCAGAAGTCAGAGCAAACAGGTTAAGTTGGAGAACGTGCAAAAGTTATGTTAGTGTATTTAGTCAGCAGTTTGAACGTTTGTGCACTCCAAAAAAAATCACAGTTTAGGCATGGTTTCCTTCTGTCTCTTTGCATTTTCACTGGTGCCCATTAGCTCGGTATAAGGAAAAAAAACAACAGTGCAAAACTGAAAAGATGGCACTAATTTGCACAACCTTGTGCACTGTTGTGTAGCATTGTTGTGACTGTGAAAAAAAGCAGTCTTATGTTCGGAAGGAGGTACCCAGGGTTTTCTTCTGTGCCCCAAATCAAATGTGAGAAGCTTCTTTCAGTCTGTAGCATCATGAAACAAACCAGGGTTTTTCAAACTGAGTTCCGTGCAAAACTGGAATCTTGTTAGGGCTTGAATGGATTCTGCAAACATTTGGGTGGGGGAGCCCCTCTCCAGAATGGAATGGGGGGGGGGGCTTGAATGCCCCACCCGGGAAGGGCAAGCCTTATCAGCTGATATCCAGAAGCCTCAGGAATCCCGGGTAGTTTATAAAATGAACAGGTCCCATGCTTTGAAAAAGACTTTAAAAAAACCCCTCTAAACTAGACAAATGTCAATGCAATCAGAACAGTATAATTTTAATTTCTAAACTTGGGCATTGGTTTTCATTATAGTATATAGTGTAATACTAACGCAGTATCAGGGGTTTTCAATTCAATTGTATAGAATGGGAAGGATGCGTGTTTGTGTGTTATTTTTATAGTTTTCTTATGTATGATGTACACTGAAGATGGCATTTAATTTTGTTGTACAAGACAATAAGGTAAAGTAAAAATTACTCTTTCAAGCATAGGCTTTTTTTTTAAAAAATAACTATAATAATGTTTAGGATTCTAGCATATCTGGGACAGCTGACAATAAGTGCTTTTTAAATCTTTAAGCATTTTTTGGGGGGGTGCCATTCCTGTAACATCATTTCAAGGCATCAATAATGGCTAATAAGTCGAATTTCCTAAGTTAGTGCTTGTTAAATTTCCCTAAAATCTTTTTATTAAACACAGTTGTAAGCTCAGCCAACAGAGACAGAATTAGCTGTTTAATATGTGTTGACAGTCACACACAGTGTTAAAAACTACTTATGTGCTAAGAATGGATTTCATTAACTTTGAGGAAGCAGAAAAGTACCCAGAGGTTTGTTGCGCAATTGCCCTGCCACAATTCTGGCAGAAGCAGGATTGTCTGCAAGGCATGCTCACCAAGTCAAGTTTGGTGGCCAGAATGCAGCAGGTCCTCATTTAACGACTGCCTTGTTTAGCAACCATTCACACTTAACGAAGAGGATGAAAAAGCACAACCGGTCCTCACCTTTGCAGGTCTTGTGGAGCAAAGGATGGTTGAATGAAGACCATAACTTAGTCGCGGTTTCAATTGGCAACTACTTCATTAATGCCCGAGTTATTGATTCCAAGAATGGTCACTAAAGGAGGACCACCTATACCGTAATCGAAGGTCCGCCCAATTTTATGCAGGTGTGCTCAAAGCAAGAGACCTTTGATCACGACATCACGGCCAGGAATTTGGACTTTTTTGACCACATCCTGTATACACACACCCCTGAGTAGGATGATGGATCGTCTTCTATTTATTATAATCTCCTCTTTTCCTGCCAATTCTTCTCTCTTGTTTCATTAAAAAAAAAAGAAAACAATGTCAGTGTTAGCAGTGAACAATCGAGAACAGCCCTTGGCTGGTAGCCTGCTTGGATTAAGCTTGTCATCACACACCCACTGAACAAAAGTCCTATTGAATTCTGTGGGTCTGGCTTCGAAGCAGAGAAGGACACAGTTGCACAGCCATGATGCTTCACATTTTCTCAGGTGTGTTTAGCTTCATGCATTTTCAGGTAAGAAACTCCCAATCCACGCAAAAAAGCAATTTTAAAAGTTGCTCCCGTTCCTGGGTTGGACCTTGGACCGAAGCTCAGAACTACAGGTGAAGACAGGTGATAACTTTTCGGGGAAAGTGCAGCTGTCAAACTTGCCTCAGGAAGAACTTGCCAGCCTGTATTTTGAAGGACAGCTGCACACCCAAAGCATACGACATGCAAGCCTTAAAATTTTTTAGGCCGTACATCATTTCAAGTGCCACACGCACCTTTAAACACACCTGTTTGTTTGCATCCAATACTCCCAAGGCACGAGATGTGAAAGGACAGGACCCTGCACCCCACAATTAGGGCTGCGCATACCTGATTCCTCACCCACCCACCCACCCACCCCAAAATCAAGTTGAACTACATTTGCTTCCCATAATGACGCTTTCCGGGACTGTAAAGTAGGTTTTAGTGAAATGGAACCGGGCTTCTTGATCAGTTGTACTAGGCCTTAAAAATAGTTAGGCCCCTCTTCCCTCGACTTATTTCATTTTCTGGAGAGAAAAAACCCCTCAAGGGATTAGCGGGACGGTGGGTGGGATTGTATGCGTCAAGTATCACCTGATTAATGTTGTGGACGATGAATTGGACAATGAGGAGGTTGGGGAGGAATTTGGGCCAATGCTGGAGTCTGGGAAAGGCTCTGATAGATGCTCTGCATCGGACGCAGATACAGAGCCGGGGCCGTCCGACATTTACCAGCCACCAGAAAGGCAGCTGCCGTCGGAGACTGAGATGAGTGAGGAGGAAGAACAGCTGGAGCCTGTTCCAGACGCATGTATGCGCAGAGCTGTTAGGAGAGGGGAACAACGGAGGTCAGGGAGTCGACCCCGGGAAGCAAAGCACACGTGGATGTTGAATGGCCCCTCCCTGACTGGGAAATAAATAGAAGGAAAGGGGAGTGGTGGTTGTAGGAGACAATAGTTTGGATTTCTGTAGATTTGGCTCATCGTGTTTCACGCCTCAGAGACTGCTTGCCAGAACTTAATTTGCAGTTTTACTGGCCTTGCAATTGTCGCAAGGAACGAATAAGGTCTGTTGCTGCCGTTAACTCTTGGAAGGACTATTCCCTGGACTTTTTGGTGGGTGAATGCCATTAATTCACAAGAGGTAAATCAAGAGGGGTTTTTCGGAACAAGGCGTCTGTTTCTTGCTTCTGCTAAGGCTGGGTCAGAACAATTAAATCTAACCGTCAAAAGAAGGAAGAGGCCCTTGGATCCAAAACATTGTTCCTGGTTCAAGCTGACACGGCCCAGCAATGCAGCCCAAATGCCGTTTTTTTGTGTTTTTTTTTGACAATCTCAGTGATTTGAGATCCCGGAAGAGAGGTATTTCATGTGAGTTTACATTCCTTGGTTTTCTTGGCGTTTGGTGGTCGCCTCCGCATTTCATTTCCTCTTATTCCGGCACCAAGGAATAAAAGATGGTTTCCAGAGTCGCTTGACGGACAGTTGAGGCATCTGGGTCTTAAGGAGTAGGAGGGGGTGCAGGCTTGCAAAAGGTAAATGAAGACGTTTTATACAGGGGGCAAAGGTGCCGGTCGGGAGGGCAAAAGCTTTTCCGGTGCTCTCGAAGTTTTCACCACTGGGGGTGGAGGCCTATAAAGGGAAGAGAGGATCAAACCTGTGGATCAAGAATTCATCATTCCCGGTCATCAGCAAAACTGCAACTATCTACATGGCCCATGATGTGGCAGAGGTCGTATTCAGCCGGTTCTGACCAGTTCTGGAGAACCAGTAGCAGAAATTTTGAGTAGTTCGGAGAACCGGCCAATCCCACTTCTAACTGGCCCCGCCAACCCCATCGATTCTCTGCCTCCCACTGAGTCCCAGCTGATTGGCCGGGTCTTCTTTGGTTGCCCTTCACAGGAGAATGGAACTGGAAAGCAGGTTAGTGGGGTGGGAAGGGAATGGGGATTTTGCAGTATCCTTCCCCTGCCACGCCCACCAAGCCACGCCATGCCCACCAAGCCACGCTATAGAACCACTAGTAAAATATTTTGAATCCAATTACTGGATGTTGGACACCTAATACCTACAACTCAGAACGTAGAATAATGTCAGCCTTGTAAGCCATTTTTTACTTGGAAGTTTCGAGGCTGCCATATTTAGTGCCTGGGAATTTGAGACGGGAGGATTTCATAGTGAGGTAGAAGGTTAGACTCAACAACATTCTTTCTCAGAGAGTCAAGGACATGTTGCCCTGCACCTGAAGGGGAGTGACTAGAAGGATGTCTCCAGTTGGGACGAGGATTTGATTGGGCCGTGTGATGGACTGAGGGGTGCAAAGGGATGGATCTTCGAATTTCTTTTGGGAAGGGGAAACCCGGAACTCTTAAATTCGGGTTTTTCCAGATGTGCCAATAGGACAGCTCTCATAAAATGGAACTTTGAGAAAATGTAGTCTCGGAATCTATTGGCTTGGAGTTGTGTGATGACCTGGGGCGTGGCACAAAAGTAACAAAGTCACAAAAGTAGGTAAAGTCCTTTTAATATCTCCAATGTCCAGTTATCATCGGCTGGAGAAAAAAAACTCTCCCAAGAACAGTTTTTAAAGGGAAGAAATTCCATCTGAGCCCAAAGTAGATCTAAATTACAAATAAAAACCAACACAAACCACGCTGCCGCAATTAACGAGACAAGGCAGGACAAGGAATTGTAGACTTCCAAAAGATAACGAAACACGCACAGTTGGGAGGATGCAAGAACCCATATAAGACCTGACAAACCAAAAGAATGCTTGATTTGCTTCCACCAAGGTGCTGTGTGCAAACACCTTTTATATCCTGTTTTCCCAGCTGCAGCCAGTGAAGGGAATCAGGGCCCTTTTCTCCCCCGTAACCCATGTAACTCATGTTGCTCCCTTCTCCGTTCCTCCCTGCTTGCCTTAGGATGAAGAGGGGGTGGCCCTGGGTCTTCCTCTGAATGCCCAGCCACTGGATCCACACTCCCATTCCCTGTCAGCTGCTCTCCTCCCCCTTAGAATCAGATTCGAACAGGGGCATGACAAGTTCATTAGTTGGAACGCTGACACCTAAAAGAGAGTTGGAAGGGACCTCGGAGGTCTTCTAGTCCAACCCCCTGCTCGAGCAAAAGACCCTATACCATTTCAGACAAATGGTTGTCCAGTCTCTTCTTAAAGGCCTCCAGTGATAGGGCAGCCACAACATCTGAAGGCAATCCGTTGTACACTGGTTGATGGTTCTCCCTGTTGGGAAATTTCTCCTTAGTTCTAGGTTCCTTGTCTCTATCCCTAACTCAAAAGTAATTCTGTGAACACATATTATATATATATACTCAGAGAAATTGGTAAAATGAAGGCATGTACGAGGATCCAAAGGGGCCCTTAGTTTTGAGGAAGCTTTAATAAAGACTAGGGTAGGCCAGGATGGCTTAGTGAAGCTAGAGGGAAAACTGGAATAGGTAGAAGCCCCATGTCATGCTGCTGTTGGAATCTGATTCGGAGGGGGAGGCCGAGCAGCTGACAGGGAGCGGGAGTGTGGCTCCATTGGCTGTGGAAGAAACTGGGGAAGGGCACAGTCTGGCTGGGCAGAGAAGGGGAGAGGTAGAACAAGGTAGAGGGAGTTCAGAGGAACACCCAGGCCCACCCCCTGTTCATTCTAGGACACGCAGGGAGGAAGAGAGAAGGGAGCAACGTGAGTTGCATGGCTTACGGGGGAGGAAAGGGCCCCGATTCCCTTCATTAGCTGCAGCTGGGAAAACAATGTTTAAAAAGGTAAGCTACGCACAGCAAAGTCGCTGGAAGCAAATCGTGAGCTATCTTTGTTTGTCGAGGCTTATCTGGGTTCCTGGCATCTTCCCAACTGTGTGTGTTTTGTTGGCCTTTGACGTCTGCAATTCCTTATCCTGCCCCGTCCAGTTAATTGCCGCAGCGTGGTTTGTGTGGATTTTTATTTACAGTTGTTTTCGGATTGAATTTCCTTCACTTAAAGACTGTTCTTGGGGGAGTTTTTTTTCTCTCCAGCCGATGGTAACTGGACACTGGGGGCAAAGTTGGAGGTATTAAAAGGACTTTTCTTACTTATGTGAAATGCTACTAAGCATTTCTACAAAAACCTTCCCAAAACCAAGTTACAGGTAGCGGTTGAAACCCTTAGCTTGTCTCTTTCTCCATCCTCCCCATATACTGACCTTGGCGGGACACCCTGTTGGTCCATGGACGACACTACCTGTGTGGGGGGAGGAAATAAAGGGGGAGCCTAATTAGGTTTTACAAAAGATAGTCAATTAATGGGGAAACCATTGCGCAATGTCTGTTAGCCCGTACTTTGTGTGAATTCCTAGAAGACAGCTGAGTTAGCACTGTAGATATTAGAAGCCGTCAAAATGCCTTGTCCACCAATTTTCCCATTCACCTGCACTGCCTTTTAAAAGAAAAACGGGAACTCCAGTTAGAAGGAATAGGAGTGCTAGCTTTTTATAGCTCCTACTCCTTCTAACTGGAGAGCGGTGTGGTGGCCCAGAGGTGGAGCTCTCGCCTCACAATCAGGAGGCTGTGAGTTCAATCCTGGGTAGAGGCAGATATTTTTCTCTCTCTGGGCCACCGTGAGAATGTATCCACTAAACAAAACTCCGCATTGGTAACAGGAAAGCATCCGGCCAGTAAACACTCAGCTCCATTCCACCCCACAAGGGATTGTGGGGTTGTTAAAATTCCTTCTAACTGGAATTCCTCCTCCCGTTTTTCCTTAAAAGCTACCAAGGTTTGTAAACTGTGGAAATATTGCAGTTCTTACCGCGGATGATGATGCACTTCTGGAAGAATACGGAAAGTTGCGTGGACATTCGTTTCGAACCGCCTGCTGCCTACCGACATCCGACCTGCGAAAGCATCTAAAGAAATGGATGGGTAAAATATTCAGCACCTTTTATAAAATGTTTGCAGTCAGCTCTTCTATCTCAGGGCGGAAAGCTCATACCAAATGTATGGATTTTTTTTAAAAAAAAAATATCACAGATTTCAATCCTCAAAACAGGCTTCCGGTGCGCATAATTCATAAATTACGTTTAGGAGTCAAAGAATAGGTAGGGGAATGTCTATGTATGCAGGCTGCTTTGGAAAGATATATTTTAGAATGTATAATTTGAGCAATAGTTGTTATATTAATGAACTGGTTATTCGTCAGTACACGATACCCCGGTTTCAATGCTAACTTATTTGAAAATTGGTATATTTCAAACTGATATAAAACTCTCGAACACGCAGATAGTCTAACATGCGGTCTTTTTGAATATTTTTTGTCTTCCTGTTCTTTTATTCTTTTTTTTCTTCCTGGGATTCTATTTGCAAAATTCACCATTTATTTTTTAAGTGGGGGAGGGAGACACCAACATTTATGGGAGGTTCCATATATCCCAAGTTGTCCAAATCTCAGTCACTTCCAAAATCTTGCAAGAGGCCGTAGGTGAAACAATCAAAACCTTGTTCAAATGTATCACCCTGCATCAGGGGTACCACCCAAGTACCACCCAGGAGTACCTCACAGTACCATGAAGATTGTGGCCCATTAATGTAAACAATGCAAAGTTATACAAATGAATGGTCTAATTTAGATCAAGGGAGGATCAGGGTTTCCCCCAATGG
The DNA here is from genome assembly GCF_900518735.1 of Pseudonaja textilis. The sequence continues at coordinate 1,236,020 of NW_020769384.1, forward strand.
CTGAGATCCCGGCATAACCCATCAATCTATCAGGTGTTTGCTTCCTTGTGTGTCTAATTACACTTGGCCAATAAAGAATGCTATGCTATGCTATGCTGTGCTATGCTATGCTATGCTATGCTGTGCTGTGCTGTGCTGTGCTGTGCTGTGCTGTGCTGTGCTGTGCTGTGCTGTGCTATGCTATGCTATGCTATGCTATGCTACGCTCCTCGCCGCTACGCTACTCTACTCTACTCTATTTCTATTCTATTCCCTATTCTATGCTATGCTATGCTACACTACGCTACTCTACTCTACTCTAAACTCTACTCTACTCTATTCTATTTCTGTTCTATTCCCTATTCTATTCTACTTGACTCTACTCTAATTCTATTCTATTCTATTCTATTCTATTCTATTCTATTCTATTCTATTCTATTCTATTCTATTCTATTCTACTCTACTCTACTCTACTCTAAACTCTACTCTATATTCTATTTTTATTCTATTCCCTATTCTATTCTATTCTACTCTACTCTATTTCTATTCTATTCTATTCTATTCCCTATCCTATCCTATCCTATCCTATCCTATCCTATCCTATCCTATTCTATTCTGTTCTATATTCTATTCTAATCTATTCGATTCTATTCTAATCTACTTTGAGAATGTTTTGAACTTTCTTAAGACAGCGGGAGCTATAAAGCTCTACAAAAGAGGGGAGAGGGCAGCCAATGATCCTCTGGGCAATGACATTAACCCTCTTGAGCGCTGTCCTATCTGCCCCTGTGCAATTGGCAAACCCTACAGAGGGGCAGTAAGTTAAGATATTCTCTATGGTGCAGCAGTAGAAGGTCACCAGCAGTTTTCCATCCAGTTGTTGTTTCCTGAGAAGCCTCCGGTAGTAGAATCTCTGCTGGGCCCTTTTGACCAGGGCTGCAATGGGAGCACCCCCGAGGTCAGGTCCTCTTTTAGGGTAACACCCAGAAACTTAACACTTGCTCCAGCCGGTCTCCACTGATAAGCAAGGGCCGTCTGTCTAATCTTTTCCTTCTTATATATACCAAAATATATATTTTGTTCTTTTTCCAAAACCAAAAGCTTGGCTTTTCTGCAGAGATATTTTCAGAGCAAAACAGAGGAGAGAGGAAGAGGAGAAAGGAGGAAAAAGAACTTACCTGCAACAGGTGTCCATGAGTGGCAACCAGAAAGGAGTTCTTTTATTTTTGGTACGATAAAGAATGAGTACAACTATCACGATGGCAAGAACTATAAACACAAATGCCAGGATCCAGTTTCGGGCAGCCACATTGCTGTCTGGAGAAAGGAAAGAAAGAAGAAGGAAGCTTCTGCGCGAGCCTTCTTCGTTTTTTTGTGAAGGACAGGCATTTCACTCTGGAGACTTACCGTTGTATGTAGGTCCACTGTCTATACTGCCCCCATATCCAGGAGAATCACAGTAGGGAGGGGCCCAATCCGAACTGCAATGGCAATTTTTATTGCTGTTGCAGACCTGTTTGAGAGAAAGAGATGTAATATTGAGGTGAACTCAGTGACAGAGCAAATGCCTTCAGAACCGTCTTCCGGTTTCTAAACCGCTTGTGCACGGGAAGACCAATTTGCCAGCACATGCATGGGCGCCAGGGAGCTGCTCTTCCGATTTCCGGCGCTCCTACGCGTGCAAAGACCAGCTGGCTGGTGTGCACGCGCACATGAATACCAGCTATCCGGTGTGTGCGTGCGCACTGGGGAGCCGCCATTTTGGTTTCCGGTGTTCTCTCACGTGTGAAAACCAGCTGGCCGGAACCCGGAAGAGCAACGGCTGGCGTGCTCGGAGAGATGGCTCCGCGTGCCATAGGTTCGCCATCACAGGTGTAGAGTCTCCTGCTTGGGCGGTAGGGCGGGGTTGGACTAGATGACCTACAAGGTCCCTTCCAACTCTGTTAAACTGTTAATGCTGCTCTCTTGAGCAGTGGTTGGACTTAGAAGTTCTCCAAGGCCTCTTTCCAATCCTACGATTCTACCTCCTATGTTCTTCAGAATGCAAGGGACTTTCCGTGGAGATTCTCCGTCATCCAGGTCACGGTTGTTCCAAGGTGTTTTTTCGAAAGGGAACCGGACTTTCTTTGTTCTTTCCTTGAAGACGTTTCTCTTCTCATCCAAGAAGCTTCTTTAGTGCGGCAGAACCGAAGACATTTCTTGGATGAGAAGCGAAACGTCTTTAAGGAAAGAACGAAGAAACGCCCAGCGGCCTCTTGAAAAAGCACCTTTTGAGACAAGGAACTTTCCCTAACCATTTTCCTGGGACGGCTTCCCACCCACGCTGAAGCAGAAAATAGGTGGAAAATAACAGATTTTCCTTCTCTGCAAACAGGATCTGTGAAGTGTCATTGATGTGGATGGAAACAGGCAATGTGCGAAGGCCAAAATGGACACACGCGTAGCCATTTTATTTAGCCTTATTATATATTCCTTTGCTTTCTTTCTTTCTCTTTGTGGGTTATGGGAGGAAGGGTTTCGGTCTTGCCACATTCCTAAGGTGGGAGGAATGGAGATAGAGAGAGTTGTTTAGGCCAAGTGGTTCTTCTTCCTGTGGGAACAAAAGCTGACCCTGCTGAGACCTGGAGATTGATGGCACCAGGCAACATTGATTTACTTCAATTGGGGAATGTGACTTTTGGGAGCTGTTTCTAACTTCCAATGTTATGTGTTGTGATTCCGGGTTGTGTCAGATCCAGAATTACAACAGATTTTGCCAATTTGATGCTTTGCTAAATAAAAGAAATCGTTTTGGAAGACGGACTTCGCTCTTTTCTTTTTAAATGGATTTCATCGTTTAGAAACGTGACGACGTGCTGTTCATCGCTTAGTGGAAAAGCTTAAAAAAAAAGAAACCCTACTAAAAAAGCAAGTAATAGGAAGATCTACTACCAACCAACTTGAGAGAGGAAGAATCCCATTTCCTGAAGTGGTGAACAAGAAAAAAAAACCCACCGTGAAGGTAATAGATTGTTAAAAAAAAAAAAAGTCAGAATTTGGCAAAACGGCACCACTGAATGGCTCAGTCAGAGAACAAACATCAAAAAGTAAAAACTTGTTTGGAAGGCCAGAAGCCTTCTATGAACTGTTTGCTGAAAGAAGAAGAAAAAAAAGTGAACGGACGATTTATGGATGTGGAGAGTACAAAAAACAAGGACTAAATAACAGATCTGTAAAATACTTAAAGAGGGAGTAAAGATAATAAGAATTACAGGTTGAAAAGAAAAGTCAGAAGTCATCTCCATGTTTCTTCATTGGGCTTTCTTTCTTTCTTTCTTTCTTTCTTTCTTTTTCTTGTATGTTTTTGTTTTATGTTCTTCCTATTCACTTTTCAGTTTGTGATTATTGTGTGAAATTTTAATACACATAATTTTTAAAAGGAGATGGTTTATTTCACTGGATTTTTGCTTCTGGCCTTCTTGATGTTCTATTGTAGGGGTCTTCAAACTTGACAGCTCTAAGACTTGTGGACTTCAACTCCCAGAATTCCTCCTCCAGTCATGTTAGCTCAGGAATTCTGGGAGTTGAAGTCCACATGTCTTAAAACTGCCATGTTTGAAAGCCTTTGTTCTGTTGCTACTCTGGCCTGCAGATTCCTTGAAGAGCCAACCCTGTTCTCCCTGCTTCCAGAATCTGATCATTTGGGATCTGGACACCATCTAAGGATGGACACCCCATGGACTTGACAGTCTTCCTAATTTATAATCCTTTCTTTAAACCAATGATTGGTTGATCTTCCCAACCCTTAGAACAGTAGCGAACATTAGTGGACAGTGAGAAAAAAAATCAGTGGAGGGACAAGGAAGATACTAGATAGATGTTAGATCCGGAAACCGAACCCCGGAACCAACAGGAAGGTCTACAAAAATCAAACTGCTTTTCGTTTGGAACTTACCCCACGTCCGTTGCATTTATTCTTGATGTCACAATCGTAATCTAAGACAGAAGCGTTAACGCACTGGGAGTGTTTGCAGACCTGAAATAAAGCAACAGCCACATGATTCATTTGCACACAAGCCATTCAAGGCCGATTATTTAAGACATTCCACTCCCCAACTTGGCCCTGTTCAAATGTAGCGAGATGCGGACCCCCCCCCCCCCAGTTTTCGGCTCAACGTAAAAGCGAAGCGAAGAAGGTCCGTGCATTCTGAGAACAGCCAAAAGACAACTCCAAAAAGAACAGGGTTGTTCTGGCCCAGTTCCCCAAACACAACAAACCGTCTGAAGTTCACTCAAAGATTCCTTTATTGGGAGTGTCCGCAGCCCTGGCAAAAAAGTTTCTCATCGCAGGCTGGGAGTTGTAGTCCACCAGGCTTAAAGTCTCCAAGGTTGGAGACCCCTGCCCTAGAGCAGAGGTGGGGAACTAGGTGGGGAACCATTTATGATCTGTGAACTTCAACCACCAGAACTCCATGTTCCCCAGGAAAAGGAATCAACTCATCCTGGGAGCTTTGAAGTGGCCCCTACGAGCTTGACCTACCTTTCCAGGTGCGCACTTGGTGCCTTCATTCACCATCCCAGGATCCGGCACGTCGGATCCTAGCTGGAAGTCAACGCCCCAACAAGTGGTGTCTTTGATAGGAGTTTGGATAATGGCGGGCTTGATCCGAAAGACCGGCAAGTTTTCCACATTCTCACACTGCAGCTTGCCGCACATGGCATTCCTGATGAGACAAGGGGCATCACTGCAATGGGGTTCTAACTCAGCTCCCCAAAGACTACAAACCCTCCGTGGTTAACTAAATGTTTCCTTTATTAGCAGCGCCAGCAGCCCAGGCAAAAAGTCCCTCTCTCGCTGCAGGTTCACAAGTCCGTCTGACAAGGAGTTAAATAGTTGTCTGCCAATCCTGTTCATCTCCGCCACATGCCTTTTGTCCCCAGAACTAGGGTGGGGCTTCTCTAGGAGTGGTGGCTCTTCCGTTCCAAGGACCGGCCCATAGATTTCCACTGCTCTCCTCTCCTCTGCCTTCTGTGCAGCCATGCGTCAGGCACTGGACCCAGCTGTTCCTCCTCTTCCTCATCAGACACCTCCAGACCTGGGGTCTGTTGACGCTCCATCTGAGGGCTGACGGACAGCCCAGGCTCTGCGTCCATCTCTCTCTCTCTCTCTCTCTCTCTCTCTCTCTCTCTCTAGGTAAACAAGTCCGTCCAGCAGGGAGATGTCCACCACATCTATTCATCTCCGTCCCCTGCCCTTTATCCCCAGAGCAAAGGTGGGGCCTTGCTAGCAGCAGTGGCTCTTCCATCCCAAGGACCGGCTCATAGATTTCCACTGCTCTCCTCTCCTCTTGCGCATCTCTGTTTCAGGCACTGGAGCCAGCTGTTCCTCCATCAGCCACCTCCAGACCTGGGGGCTGTTGACTCTCCATCTGAGGGCTGATGGACGGCCCAGGCTCCACCTCTCTCTCTCTCTGACAGATCTATTCCCTCTTCCCCCTTGGAGCTCCCAGGTTGCCTGGATGCTCACCCTGACTCCCACATCTCCTCCTCTGATTCAGCCACCGGAAGGGCTGACGGCTGATAAGGCCACAACAAACAGCCTGCATCATATTTGGAGAGTCAATATCCTTTCTTCTTTTGTTTGTGGGTTTGTTTTGCCAATGATATTCCGATAAATTTATCCTGATGCTCCCAGGCAGACAGACTCAATCGTCCCATGAAAAAACAAAAGACCTAACACTAAGGATGGGCCAGGAAGTCTGGTGGGAATTCAAGGACCACTCAGCGGTTCCTCGATAGGGAACTATCCAGGAATCAGCATCACCATCATTTAACGACCCCATAACCCTTTGCGGGGTGGGGTCTGGGCAACTAAATGGAGCTGAATGCTTACTGGCCGGATGCCCTACCTGTCGCCGATGTGGAGTTTTATTCAGCATTCTCATTGTACGAAAGAGAAAGAAATATCTGTTTTTCTCGAGGATCAAACTCACACTTGCCGTGGCTAATTCACGATGTCCAACTCGCTGCAGGACAATTTAGCAGTTCAATTTAACTATTAAATTTTTTATTTAAATTATTTACATTTTTGCCCCGTCCTTTTTCGATCCTTTCTTTAATGATTCAATGCCACCATTTTCTTGATACAAGTGCAATTCTTGTCCCGCAGCAAGTTGTCCCACAGTGACTTGGGCACGGCAAGTTGGCCGCAGCAAGTGGTCCACGGCAAATGATCACAAGGCCCTCCCACCCTGCCACAACAGCTACCCTGGACTTCCCCTTCTACGAAACAGTTCTGTCAAGGCTCAAGGAAATCTCCCCAATGTGCCTCCTTACCAGCTTGAGCATTTCTTGTACTCGCGGTTCTGATATCCACAGTTTCCAAACCTATCGCCTTTGGAATTCACATCCGAGAAACAGATTTTGGGAGCAACCTTTGCTTCTGCAAAGCAAACACATTGGGAAGCCAGGTTAGCAATCCAAGATTCAACTGGCACGCCCCACCCCCTTACCTTCCAAGGCCCCAAGTCCCGCCACCTTTGCAGCATGAGATACAATCCTCGACTCATAACCGCAATTGAGCTCAGATTTCTGTTGCTAAGTGAGGCTTTTGCTAAATGAGTTTTGTGGCATGTTACGTGTCCTTTCTTGCCACAGTTGTTACATCTGCATTACAGCAGCAAAAAGTCGGTAAAGATTCTCCGTCACCCAGGTCATGGTGGCCCCAAAGGTGCTTTATTTTTCAAGAGGCCACTGGACTTTCTGTTTTCCTTTGAAGACATTTCGCTTCTCGTCCAAGAATCTTCTTCAGCTCTGACAGGATGATGTGGAATAGAAGGATTTATATTCCTTGCAGACAGCTCTGGTCATTTGCGTCCTTTTAGCGGATCGTTGAGGCCGCTTGAAGGTTTATCTGTGTTCTTAGGGTCACCTGATTGGTGCAAATGGGTGTGGAGCCTTCTCAGAATTGCTAAAAGGACTATGTTGTAGACTGGAGACAGGTGATGTCCTATCCCTCCCCCTCTGTTGAGGGAGGGCTCCTCAATTTTGACATAGATGGCTTCTTCTTTAACCCAGCTGGTCATTTGCATCCTTTTAGAGGCTCATTAAGGCCACGTGGAGGTTTATCTGTGTCCTCAGGGTCATCTGAGTGGCGCTCCTGGTTGCTGAAGTCTGCAATTTTTTCCTCTGGAAATCCATTCCTACTCCCATTCCAAGGGTCTTTGTCCCAAATTGCATGGCTAAAAGTCTGTAGAGATTCTCAGCCATCCAGGTCATGGTTGTCTGCTACCAGCTGTCTTGCAAGGAATATAAATCCTTCCCTTCCCCACCATTCAGTCAGAGCTGAAGAAGCTTCTTGGAGGGGAAGTGAAACGTCTTTGAAAGAAAAAACAAGGAAGTCCAATTTCCTGAAAATCACCTTTGCGACAACCGTGACTGGGTGACTCAGGTAATCCTCCGGGTCACCTGAGTAGCTTTAATGGCTCCTGTAGTCTGCAATTTTTTTCTTTGGAAATCTATTGCTACTCCCTACCATTTGTAGGATGGGATGAACATCATGAAAAATTGAAAAATTGCAGACTACAGGAGTCATTTGCACTACTCAGGTGACCTGGAGGACACAGATAAACCTCCACGTGGCCTCAACGACCCTCTCAAAGGATGCCAATGACCAGCTGTCTGCAAGGAATATAAATCCTTCCATTCCCCACTATCCTGTCAGAGCTGAAGAAGCTTCTTGGACGAGAAGCAAAACGTCTTCAGAGGAAAAATAAAACAAGAAAGCCCAGTTGCCTCCTGAAAAAGAAAAAAGGCACCTTGGGGACCGATTAGCAGCAGTCAATCCAGACTCAGAGTCGTAATTCATCCCCGGCCAAACGCCAAAATGCTTTGGCTTTTTTGGCTCCAGCCATAATCTCCCTTACGTGGTCCAAAGATATTCTGGCACTGCAACTCATAATCCTGGCAAACGCCATCGTAACAGTAGGCCTTGTCTTGGTGGCAAGGGTGCCCGTTCTGGATAGTGACATCCTGCGGGCAGAAGGCCGAAGACCCATTACAGTACTCGGGGAGGTCGCACTCGCTGGCCCTCTCACGGCACACGGTGCCCTTGGAAAGATACTGGAGAGAGAAGAAGGGAAAAGGGGACACACACGTTTTGGTGTTTTGAGATCCATTATGGAAGTGGGTCTAAAGTTTGCCCTGGTGCCTTCCAGATAGGGTGGAATGGCAGTTCCGAGCATTCTGTGTTCACTATTTATCTGGGTATAGGATTGGATCGGATCAGATCAGATTGGATGGATCAGACAGGACAGGAACAAGGAATAGGATGAAAATAGAACAGAATAGAACAGAACAGAACAGAACAGAATGGAATAAAACAGAATAGAACAGAACAGAATGGAATGGAATAGAACAGAACAGAACAGAATAATATAGAACAGAATAGAACTGAATAAAATTAGAATAGAATAGAACAGAATAAAATAGAATAAAACAGAAAAGAACAGAATAATAATAGAACAGAATAGAACAGAACATGAACAGAACAAAACAGAATAATATAGAACAGAATGGAATAGAACAGAACAAAATAATAATAGAACAGAACAGAATAGAATAATAATAGAACAGAATAATATAGAACAGTGGAATAGAACAGAACAGAATAACAGTAGAACAGAATAGAACAGAACAAGAGCAAAACATAATAATAGAACAGAATAACATAGAACAGAACAGAACAGAATAATATAGAACAGAATGGAACAGAACAGGATAGAGTAATAATAGAACAGAACAGAATTGAATAATAATAGAACAGAATAATATAAAACAGAATGGAATAGAACAGAACAGAATAGTAGAACAGAATAGAACAGAACAAGAACAAAACAGAATAATAGAACAGAATAATATAGAACAGAACAGAACAAAATAAAATAGAATAGAATAAGAATAGAATAAGAATAGAAAAGAATAGAACAGAACAGAAACAAAAACACAAACAGAACAGAATAATATAGAACAGAATAGAAGTAATAATAAAAGGACATTATAAATAAAAGGACATTAGCGGACCTCGCCCGAGCGCGAGACAAACGCTGAAGAAAAAGAAGAAGAAGAATAGAAGTTCTTACCTGACAATCTTTACAGCAATCTCCGTAGCCGCAGCCAGATCCTGAGCGAAGCCTGCAAGTTCCTGCCTCACAGCAAGGATCAGATTTACATTCCTGAAAAAGACGAAGACACCTACGAAGGTAGCACACTTCCAGGCGCTTTCAGTCCTGTCTCCTAACCAAAAGGGGAAAGTCTGCTTTTTAGGTGCAGACAGGTAGATCTGTGAGTTCCTAGACACAAGTGTCCATGTGCAAATGAGGTTTTACTTTGATCCTGGCCTCATTCAACATTTTTGGGGAGCGTGGTCGCTGTATTCCTCATAACTCAACCATTAGACGGTTCTTCAAGGTAAACTTAGCTCTTCAAGCACATATCATTGTCCATAGGCAGTTCCCAAGGTTTTCCTCTTGCCTTCTTGAAATTTCATTCACTTTTCAAGCTGGCCAGAATCTAAAACTGACCCTGGCCACCAAGATGTCTTTATATGTGTTACTTACCTCCACTGACCCACAGTCACACTCTTCTCCTGCATCCACAAGCTTGTTGCCGCAGTATGGGATGCTGTAGGTCTCTTCAGGCCTGGGGATGTTGAGGAGGCAGCTCCCGCCCTTGTTTAGGGTTAGCTTTTCAAAGTCTTCCTCGCTGCACGTGCTGAAATTCCTGGCACCTCTACAAAGAGGGTGAGATTTCAAAAACCCTTTAAGTTAAGCCTGGAAGGGCATCCAGCCAGTAAACAGTCGGTTCCATTCAGTTGCCCGGACTCCCACCCCACAAAGGATTATGGGGTCATTAAAGGAAGAAGATGAGGGTTGATCCTCTACTTCCCTTTTGGAGACAAAAAAAGGGGCCTGCTAGGTTCATTAAGGAATCTGCTCGACCTGCGAACTTCAACTCCCAAGGAATCTGTTTGATCTTCCACCGCCAGGTGTCAAAATGCCTTTTGGAAAAATAGAATCGGGAGTGACTTACGATGCTCCAGAGTTCATAATACAGTTCCCCGTTTCACAGTGACAGTTTCTATCGTTGTCGTGGTTCATGCCCAGATTGTGGCCAAGCTCATGAGCGACGATGGATGCAAACGCCTGCAAGCTGGTGGGTCCAAACTACAAAACATCACAGAACAAAGAAGACGGCATGGATTCCTTTGTCGGGAGACTTGTGCGCCAAGAGTACTAGGCAAGGCGGCGTGGGGTTCGAGCTGTCTCCTGGCTGTCATTTCCCAGAGGATCACGGGCTGCCCTCTCCCCTCTTTGGAAGAGCTTTAGAGCTCCCGCTGCCTTAAGAAAGTTCAAAACATTCTCAAAGGTCCACCTCATCCTGGGAACCCCCTTTTTTTTGAACTATTACCATCTGGCAGACGGTACAGGACAATAAAAACAAGGACAAATAGGCTGAAAAACAGCTTCTATCCCAGGGCAGTAGCTCTGTTGAATTCTACTGTATAGCACAATATGAATGCAATTTCAGGGGTTCCCAACTCAATTGTATAGAATGTGAAGGATGTGTGTTTGTGTTTTATTTTCATAGTCATAATGTACACTGAAGATGGTATTTAATTCCATTGTATGAGGTGCAATGACAATAAAGTAAAGTAAAGTAACAGTAAAGTAAAATAAAAGTAAAGTACAGTAAAAGTAAAGTCCAAAATAAAAGTAAAGTAAAGTGAAAGTGAAAGCGACAGTGAAAGTGAAAGCGAAAGCAACAGTGAAAGTGAAAGTAAAAGTGAATGTACATTTATTATTTTTGTGTCATGCCCCGGGTCATCACAACAACTTTCAGATTCGGGATTCCCCGGATGTGCCTGTTTACTACCCAAATTAAAAAAAAAAACTTTTGAGAAGATGTCTGTCTTGGAGTTATTTGTTGGAGTGGAGGTTTTCTGGAATGCTGACACTGTCATACAACAACCGTTTTGTTTTGCAATGGAAATGTTGAGCTCAGTTGCGATCATAAGCGGAGGACAACCTCCCCTGCCCTTTCTGCCACAAGTCATCCAAGCTGTAATTTTATCTTTGACTTAATGGTGGTGCAGTGAATAGCCGCTTACCACATTAATGCCTCCAGAGTGACTGTTGGAGCACACGGTGCCCACGTAAGCCATCCCAGCTGTGCCACCAAAACCCTTCCTCCTACAGTAGAGAGGAAAATAACCCACATTTGTTAATGACAATTAAGCATGAAGCATTACTTTTGTCTGAAAGCAAACGATCGTCCATTTATAACCCCATGCAATCATGTTGGCCATCCATAATTATGGCATCATCTGTAGTTATTTTCTTACTAGCCCAAAAGTAAAATGAATTCATCACCCACAGCCATTCTAACCAAAGGAAGAAGGAGGACTTGGTTTGCCACCTAAGAGATTAAGTCTCTCAGCTATCCCAAAAATGCTTTTTTCAGGAGGCAGGTGGATTTCCTTGTTTTTTTTTCCTCTGAAGACATTTTGCTTCTCATCCAATAAGCTTCTTCAGCTCAGACAGGATAGTGGGGAATGGAAGGATTTGTATCCATATAAAAGGACCCCGAGGACACAGATAAACCTCCAAGTGGCCTCAACGACCCTCTCAAAGGATGCAAATGACCTGCTTTTCTGCAAGGAGCATAAATCCTTTCCTTCCCCACCATCCAGTCAGAGCTGAAGAAGCTTCTTGGATGAGAAGCGAAACCTCTTCAGAAGAAAAACTAAGAAAGTCCCGTTGCCTCCTGAAAAAAACAACTTTGGGATAACCATGAACCCGGATGACTGAGAATCTCTACAGACTTAAAGCCTCTTGACTGTTATTGCCAGCCAAGAGATCTCCTTCAGCATTTTCCTCCATTTTGTAGATCGAATATGTGGCGTTGAAGATTTTTCAAGCCCAAAATGCTGAGACTCACTTACGAAGGAGATCTCTTGACTGGCACGGAGAATGTTCCAACGCTTAATATCTTAGGTGGCAAACCAAGCCCTCGTTCTTCCTTTGGTTAGAACGGAGGTGGAGAATATATGTGTTTTGCTTTGGGGCTAGTAAGAAAAATCGCTACGGATGGTGTAACATCAACAGTTGCCAAAAACTACAGTGAAAAGAATAAAGGGATTAGAGCAGGGATGTCCAACCGTGGCAACTTTAAGAGACTTAAAGATGATTAAGGGATTGGTGGCTAAAACGTATAAAGAATGGTTGCTGGAATTGGGTGTATCTAATTACATGAAATAAGGACTAGGGGGACATGAGAGCAGTCTTCCAATATCTCAGGGGCTGCCCCAAAGAAGAGGGAGTCAAGCTGTCCTCCAAGGCCCCTGAGGGCAGGAGAAGAAGCAACAAGGATGGAAACTAATCAAGGAGAGAAGCAACTTAGAACTAAGGAGGAATTTCCTGACAATTGGGACAGTTAATCAGTGGAACAACTTGCCTCCGGAAGTTGTAAATGCTCCAACACTGGAATTTTGTAAGAAGAGATTGGACAACCATTAGTCTGAAATAGGGTTTCCTGCCTGAGCAGGGGTTGGACTAGAAGACCTCCAAGGTCCCTTCCAATTCTGCTGTTCTGTTCTGTTCTAGTCTAGTCTAGTCTACTCTTCTTCGTTCCATTATTCTGTTCTGTTCTGTTCTGTTCTGTTCTATCCTATCCTATCCTATCCTATCCTATCCTATCCTATCCTATTCCATTCCATTCCAATTCTACTCTATTCTTCTTCATTCCATTATTCTATTCTATTCTATTCTATTCTATTCTATTCTACTCTACTCTACTCTACTCTACTCTACTCTACTCTACTCTTCTTCATTCCATTATTCTATTCTATTCCATTCTAATTCTACTCTATTCTTCTTCATTCCATTATTCTATTCTATTCTATTCTATTCTATTCTATTCTATTCTATTCTA
>NW_020769384.1:1253657-1267523 GCF_900518735.1 Pseudonaja textilis
TTTCATTACCCAACTAGGTAACTTCATCAGTGCTAGTGATGATGTTACCTTGTTTGGGCAATGAAACGTCTAAAAGAAAACAAGCAAACTTAGAGAGCTTGACACTTGTAAGTCCAAAATCACCTAGTCATGCCTAACGTGCCTGTTACGTACAGTGCTTTCTAGATATTTTCTCCATACGCAGACGTATTGATACTAGTACTTACTGATGTATTTGTTTTGTTTCTTTTTCTCTTCAATTTAACCAAGAGGGCAATTTAAAATAAATCAATAAATGACAGCGCCATGCCTTCCAAGAGCAAACCGTACACAACAAAACCCTTTCCCAAGGGCACCTACTCTTGCCATTAGAGACGCATTCTGATGGCGCCGAACATCTCCGCTTTCCCGCTTCCTGTCCGGATGAGAGACGCCGCAGTTCCCGGGCGCTTTCTTCACGTTCTCCATCCGGTAAACAGCATGGCGCAATGTGTCGTTGATGGGCTCAACTCCATAGGGGATGTCCTGGATCTGCACCAAGCCCCTGGCAATGACAGCAACGGAGGCATCAGCCTCATCTCCCAAGCGAGAGGGATGGGTGAAAATGGCCTCCCTGGGTTCCGGAGGCTTTCCTCGAGCCTCCAGAAAAGCAAAAACCATTTCCCCTGGACTCCAGAGGCTTTCCTCGAGCCTCCAGGAAGGCGAAAACTGTTTCCCCCAGACTCCGGAGGCTTTCCTCAAGCCTCCAGGAAAGCGAAAACCGTTTCCCCCAGACTCCGGAGGCTTTCCTCGAGCCTCCAGGAAAGCGAAAACAGTTTCCCCCGGACTCCGGAGGCTATCCTCAAGACTCCAGGAAGGCAAAAACTGTTTCCCCCAGACTCCGGAGGTTTTCCTCGAGACTCCAGAAGGCGAAAACGGTTCCCCCCGGACTCTGGAGGCTATCCTCGAGACTCCAGGAAGGCAAAAACCATTTCCCCCGGACACCGGAGACTTTCCTCGAGCCTCCAGGAAGGCAAAAACCGTTTCCCACGGACTCCGGAGGCTTTCCTCAAGCCTCTGGGAGGGTGAAAATGGCCTCCCTGGAGGCTCTGGAGGCTCTCCGGCTTCAGCCTGATTTAACACGAGCAACTGATTGACAGTTGGATCAGCCTCCGGGAATACTGATGTTCAGCTGTTCCAGGCTGCAGGGATCGCCACTGCTTATCGCTGCTGTTGCTGCCCATTGCCGCCGCCGCCACCTATTGCCGCTTCTTCATGCCCCATTTTTGGCCTCTGTGAGCCCCGTTTTCAGCCTCCACACGTCCCGTTTCCAGGCAGCAGTGCTGCCACTTGGAACGGGCCAAAAACACGATGCGCGAAAGCCAAAAATGAGACGCGCAGAGGCAGCAATAGACGGCGGCAATCCCCGCAGCCTGGAACAGCTGATCATTGGTATTCTGGGCAGCCGATCCAACTGCCAATCAGCTGCTCGTGCTAAATCAGGCTGAAGCTGACCAGGCTGTTTCCTGTTTGCTGCAAGGAGGCAAATTGCCAGGAGGCAGAGAAAGAGTTGTGGTTTTTCCTTGTTTTCCTCCCCTAAAGCTAGGTGTGTCTTATAGTCTGGGGTATCTTATAGTGCAAAAAATACAGTACTTTATTCTGGAACCTAAACCAGCTTCTGTCACATTCATCAACACCTGATATTTGCGCCATTCTGGTCTGGCCCGGACTATCCACCCCAAATCCAGATCCAAGGCATAAAAGTAAAAGAACGGAGTAGATGCCAAGGCTGACTCCCTTCCCCAGTCAACCAAGGGGTTTTTTGAAAGGGGAGGCAGGCTCAAAGCTGTAATTCACTTCTGGACCAATGCTTGTCAGCTTCTTCCCTACCAAACAAGTCCAACAGGTGGCTTGGTTACCTGAGCCCGAAGCAGGTGCTGATTGCAACTATAGACCTTGAGTCGCCTTCGACATATCCCTGGTAGTGGCAGTGGTTCTAAACGGGGAAGAAAAGAATAAAAACTAAGCAGAAGACCACATCAGCAATTTAATCCTGATATACAGTGTCTTGATGGTCCCTGAGACCCAGAAGCTGTTAGGGGGGATGAGGAATTACAGCCCCTTTATGACTTGTAGACTGGCTCAGGAATTCTGGGAATTAAAATCCACACATCGTAAAAAGGGCCACGATTCCCCATCCCTGGTTTTTAAGGCATGAAGGACTCTGCTTTTTGATTTAACACTTTGGGGTTGACTTTAAATAAGTTGCAACTGAGTACCTACAGCAGGGCTCTTCTAACTTTGACAGCTTGAAGACGTGTGGACTTCAACTCCCAGAATTCCTCCTCCAGTCATGTGAGCTCAGGAATTCTGGGAGTTGAAGTCCAGAAGTCTTCAAGCTGTCAAGGTTGGAGACCCTTGACCTAAAGAAAGGTACTCTTGCTTGTCCATACCTCCATGGTGAAATGAGATTTAAGAAGGGAGGAGGATTGTCGGAGATTATCGATGCACAAAGATATAAAGAGGGACTTTATTTGAGGATTTCTGGCTTGCACACTGGGGGAAAGGAGTGCCGCCTTCCTAAAGTTGAAAGCAAATAAACATCGCCATCGTTTAGTACAGTCTTAAACCTTGCCAATTCCTGCCAGCTAATTCCAGCCAAGTGGACTGATTATATAAACTTCTGAACTCACGGCAACAAGAACCCCGGGCTGCGCACTCATCTGCAGCAACTACCGTGGCACTAGCTGAAATACAAGAGTGGGGCACGACATGTCAAAAACGGCATTGAATTCATAAATAAATGTACAGCCTTCCTGTAAGGAGAAGAACTGGCCCCTCTTAAAAGCCAGAACGTGGTTGAATCACAGTCTCCATGCACCAGGTGGGGCAGCCTGTTGTGTGGCACAGAAGTTCCAGAGAGAGAGAGAGAGAGACAGAGGGAGACAGAGACACACACAGAGAGAGAGAGAGAGAGAGAGAGAAAGAGAGAGAGAAAGAGAGAGAGAAAGAGAGAGAGAAACAGAGACAGAGGGAGGGAGAGAGAAAGGGAGGGAGAGGGAGGGAGGGAGGGAGGGAGGGAGGGAGGGAGAAAGAAAGAAAGAAAGAAAGAAAGAAAGAAAGAAAGAAAGAAAGAGTGAGAGAGAGAGAGACAGAGAAAGAGAGAGAGAAACAGAGACAGAGTGATAGTCAGAGAGGGAGAGAGGGAGAAAGGGAGGGAGAGGGAGGGAGGGAAGGAGAAAGAAAGAAAGAAAGAAAGAAAGAAAGAAAGAAAGAAAGAAAGAAAGAAAGAGAAAGTGTGAGAGAGAGACAGAGAAAGAGAGAGAGAGAGAAACAGAGACAGAGAGATAGTCAGAGAGAGAGAGGGAGAGAGGGAGAAAGGGAGGGAGAGGGAGGGAGGGAGAAAGAAAGAAAGAAAGAGAAAGAGTGAGAGAGAGAAAGAGAGAGAAAAGGAGAGAGCAGAGAAAGAGAGAGTGGAGATAGGAAAAGAGAGGGAGGGAGAGGGAGAGAGAGAGAGAGAGAGGGATGCAGAGTAAGTGAGAAAGATAGAAAGAGAAAGAGAGAGTGTGTGAGAGAGAAAGAGAGAAGAGGAGGAGGAAGGGAGGGAGAGAGAGCTAGAGAGTGAGTGAGAGAGATGTTTGTGAGTATGTGTATGAGAGAGAGAGAGAGAAAAAAGAGAGAGAGTGGAGAGAGAAAGAGAGAGAGAGAAAGAGAAAGACAAAGGGAGGGAGAAAGATAGAAAGACAGTGTGAGAGAGAGAAAGAGAGAGAGAGAGAGAGAAAACACCCCCACTCATGATCCTTGCTAGTTCTTGAGGTATCAACACTCTTAACTCGGTCCAATTAATCATTTGCCAGCCCATGAATTATATTTGTGGAATTTGTTCCTACCAAAAATCTTGGGCGAGGTTCCTGGAACAGCACCAGAAATTGGCTACGCTGATCAGCAGGGGAATTTATGACACATAAGAGACATAAATCGTATCACCTGGATTGAATTCATTGAATTAATCTGAAACTCCAATTCGTGAAGCTTTTCTCTCATTCTTCTCCACCCACTTCTTTGTCCTGGAGCTACCGTGGTTGTTGTCCGTACAGGTAAAAGTCAACATACGGGTTCAACGGGCACCAGTCAGTCGTTAAGCGAGACGTGTCTGATTTTATGACCTTTTTTGACCCTGTGCACCCTTGTCCCCTCATCCTTAAATATATGCAAGACAAGATCAAATTCTTTCCCCCTGAATTTCTTTTATATTCTCTACTACAGCGTTTCTTAAGTCGCTCTCTTAACAAACTGAAAGTAGAAGCAGAAGGAAAAAAATCCCTCTCTTTGCACACGTATATGAGGGACGTGGTGGCTCAGCAGCTAAGACGCTGAGCTTGTCGATAAGAAAGGTCAGCAGTTCAGCAGTTCGAATCCCCAGCGCCGCGTAATGGAGTGAGCTCCCGTCCCTTGTCCCAGCTTCTGCCAACCGAGCAGTTCGAAAGCATGTAAAAAAAAAATGCGAATAGAAAAATAGGGACCATGTTGGTGGGAAGGTAACAGCGTTCTATGCGCCTTCGAAGGCGTTTAGTCCTGCCGGCCACATGACCACGGAGACGTCTTCGGACAGCGCTGGCTCTTCTTCGGCTTTGAAATGGAGAGGAGCACCGCCCCGTAGAGCCGTAAACGATGAGCACAGAGGTGCATGGGGAACCTTCATGCGTGCGCACACGCACTCAATGCCTCTCCCCACAGACCGAAAGAGGGACTACAAAGTAAGTGTAGAGAAAGCCCACCACTAACCTTCCTTCTGTCCTCATCCCCAAGGCTGACAGGCCATCTTCCCCCTCAGCCAGAGCCAATTCTTGGAAACCATTTTTCTTTTAAAACTTATCAACCCTCAGAGAAAAATACAAAACACACCCGAAGATCTGGAGTTTCTGTTTTCAGATTTCCACTTTCATCGTAGGTGTAAATTGTGAAGTCTTGGGACACCAGATCTCTAAAAGGATGGAGGAGGGAAAGGTATGAATGCCAAACAAAAATGCTTTTTTTTTTAATCAAAATAAGAGAAATGTGAGCTAAAGGACAACAACAACATCAAAAAAGCCAAAGCAACGAGAGATTCAACCTGGAAATAAGGAGGAATTTTCTGACAGTGAGAGCAATCAACCAATGGAATAGAAGTTGCCCTCGGAGGCTGTGGGAGCACCTTCATTTGAGGCTTTCAAGAAGAGACCGGGCTGCTATCTGTCAGAAATGGTGAAGGGTCTTCTGCTTGGGTGGGGGGGTTGGACTAGATGACCTACAAGGTTCCCTTCCGACTCTGTTCATCGGTTAAAAAAAAAAACCTGACCAAACCTCAACCACAGCCAAAGAATTTGTGAGGGAACAAATGGACCTTTACTCTCCAACTAAACCTCTGGCTTTTTCTATCACCTGTAACTTTTTACATAAAGAGCACTATGGGATAAGGGTTGAGGGGTGGAAATAAAATAAGACTTAGGAACAGGGTAAGCTGCAGTTGGAAGCATATCAATAGGTTCATTGAAAATATGAATAGAATAGAATAGAATAGTTGGGAGGGACCTTGGAGGTCTTCTAGTCCAACCCCCTGCTTAGGCAGGAAACCCTACACCACTTCAGACAAAGGGTTATCTAGTTGCTTTTCAAAAACTTCAAGTGTTGGAGCATCCACAACTTCTGGAGGCAAGTTGTTCCACTGATTAATTGTTCTGTCAGGAAATTTCTCCTTGGTTCTAAGTTGCTTCTCTCCTTGATTAGTTTCCACCCGTTGCTTCTTGTCCTGCCCTCAGGGGATTTGGAGGACAGCTTGACTCCCTCTTCTTTGGGGCAGCCCCTGAGATATTGGAACACTGCTTTCGCTCCTCTTTATTCCCTATGGGAGGGGTCATTCACTGTCCACTTGTGGCTTTACTCCTGAGTCGGCCCTTGTTCCTTAGCTGTTTCCCTCTTCTGGCAGCTCTGTACATGCGCACGCTGGGAACAGGCTCCAGCTGTTCTTCTTCCCCATTGATGTCCAACTCTAAAGGCAGCTGATAACTGTCAGAGGGCCCTGGCCCCATCTCTGCCTCCGACGCAGAGCCCTCGTCAGAGTCTTCCCCAGACCCCAGGACTGGCCTATGGTCCTCCCCAACCTCCTCACTATCTGAATCTGCCACCAGTGTGGCGGGCCACAACAGAAGAAGACACTTCGCTTCTCGTCCAAGAAGCTTCATCAACTGTGACTTCTTGGATGAGAAGCAAAACATCTTCTTCCTTAAGGAAAAAAGAACAATCCAGCACCTTTGAGACTACTATGACCTGGATGACTGAGAATCGCCACAGACATACAGCCAGAACGAAATCACTTACTTGTGCCTTCTTAAATGAATGGTATATGGTTTTCCTTCAACTGTAACCCTGAATGATAACTGGTCCTGAAAACATAGAGGGAGAAAGCAATATTAGCGGGTGTTTCAATCTTACTTAGTGACCCCGTCCCAAACTAATGAACAGTGGGAGTCAAGCAGCAATATTTAATAAATATTTCATGCCTCCTTTTACATACATACATACATACATACATACATACATATATATGTATATATATATATATATATATAGTGGGGAGGGGTGCTTCATACATCTCATGTGGTTTTTATATTTAACCTTTTATATAATGCTTTCCTTTTTCATCTTTATTATATTCTGTTTTCCAGTTTGTGTTGTGGCCAGTCGGCCGCCGGCCCCACCAGCAGCCAAATCAGGGGAGGAGACAGTGAGAGAGTCAGGTCAAGGCAACATGATCAAGGCAACATGAGAGCTACAAGGGCGAATAGGAAATGGAGGTGTCAGAGAGAGAGAGAGAGAGAGAGAGAGACAGGGACAGAGGCGGACCCTGGGCTGTCCGTCAGCCCTCAGATGGAGAATCAACAGGCCCCAGGTCTGGAGGTGGCTGATGAGGAAGAGGAGGAACAGCTGGCTCCAGTGCCTGAAACAGAGATGCGCAGAAGGAGAGGAGAGGAAAGCAGTGGAAATCTATGGGCCGGTCCTTGGGATGGAAGAGCCATTGCTGCTAGCAAGGCCCCACCTTAGCTCTGGGGATAAAAGGCAGGGGGCAGAGATGAATATATGTGGCAGACATCTCCTTGCTGGACGGACTTGTTTACCTGGAGAGAGAGAGAGAGAGAGAGAGGGAGGGAGGGAGAGAGAGATGGACTCAGAGCCTGGGCCGTCCATCAGCCCTCAGATGGAGAGTCAACAGCACCCAGGTCTGGAGGTGGCTGATGAGGAAGAGGAGGAACAGCTGGCTCCAGTGCCTGAAACACAGATGCGCAGAAGGAGAGGAGAGGAGAGCAGTGGAAATCTATGGGCCGGTCCTTGGGATGGAAGAGCCACTGCTGCTACCAAGGCCCCACCTTAGCTCTGGGGATAAAAAAGGCAGAGGGGAAGAGATGAATAGATGTGGCAGACAAGTATTCATCTCCCTGCCGGACGGACTTGTTAGCTTGCGGTGAGAGAGAAACTTTTTACCGGGGCTGCTGGCCGCCTCTGATAAAAAGGAATATTTAGTTAACTACAGAGGGTTTGTTGTGTTTGGGAGCTGGGTCGGAACAGTTTGTTTAATTACCTTGTATGCTGCCCGGGGTCAATTTGGAGTCAAGCAAGGCCTAAACTGAATAAATTAACGTTCCACCAGATAAAAATTGTAGGCTTGATATCGGTTGTATTTCTCCCTCATGACTGTAGGGAGCCATGATCCTTGGTCTAGGATCGTAATGAGGTTTCATTTGAAATACAGCATTGTGTCGCAGCTGCCAATCACTTTTAATTTTGTAAGAAAGTGTGCAGCATTCCCTTGGAGGCCAGGCACCGCTGTGTTTATCAGAGGTACAAGGAGCCCTTTCCTTTAAATTTAATTCCTATTGATCAACGTGTCGAGGAAACATTGGAAGTGGCTGAGCGTAATTGTCGCCGAACGCAATTTTTTATTTTTTTTAAATGGCAGGAATCGGGGAAGACATTTTGTGGAATTTTGTTTGCCTGAGGAGCCCAAAATCATTTGATCAGACATGAATATTGTGCAGCAAACCTTAAGGCTGCAGTAGATTATGTCATGCCCATGGTGGAGACTGACTCAGAGGGAGAAGAGGAACAGCCGACAGGGAGTGGAAGTGTGGCTCTGGAGGTTGTGGAGGAGGCTGGGGAAGGGCAGAGGCCGACTGAGCAGTCAGAGGAAAAACCAGGCCCATTCCCTCTTCATCCTAGAACATGCAGGGAGGAACAGAGAAGGAAACAACTTGGCTTACGGGAGAGGAAGCGGCCATGATCCCCCTCATTGATTGCATCTGGGGAGACTACTATATAAGAGAGACGGTTAAAACACAGCGTTGCCAGAAGCAAAGCGTGTTTTATTTTGGGCTGAAGTTATCTTGGTTGGCGTCCTTCCAACAGACTCTGCCTTGTTATCTCCTTGCAGTTGATAATTACTTATCCTGGTCCGTTGTGGAATTTCCTTCTTTGTAGTTTGCTTTGGGTTTTTTATTTCACCTCTATCCGCTCATTAAGTTCGGACTGTATGGCTTTCTTTTGAAGACTCTTTTTGAATACGTTTTATCCCCAACTGAGAATTAGTGAACAATGAGGCCCAGTTGGAGGCATTAAAAGACCATTACATTTTGGATTTTGTTACGTTTGTGTTACACCCTGGGTCATCACAATTGTTATTTGCTGTTCTACTCTTTGCCAAGAGATACATTTCTGGGCCGATTTTCAAGATGATAAAGAGTAGGTTTCTTCATGCCAATAACCATTTCCATCATTCCCCAGGAACCAAAGGCCTAGCCGACAGAACTATATTCCAGAGAGCGGAGCGGTGTTTCTCAACTTGTCTTTCGTCTCAACTTGGAAGAAGTGTGGACTTCAACTCCCAGAATTCCCCAGCCAGCATTCTGGGAATCGAAGTCCAGACACCTTTGAGCTGGCAAGGTTGAGAAACACTTCAATGGATGAAGGTTGGATGAGGTTGGCACGACCAATTTGTGAGGCAAGCGAGGCCGCCCTGCAAATGTATAGGATGCCCCCAACATCCCTATATACAACCTTCAGTTCTAGCACAAGAAGGCCACTGGCAAACATTTCCTCTGCCCGGCTCACTCTCTACAACCACCTTGAAAAATGCAATACAGAGACCGTAGTATTTGTCATAGGTGGTAGCTTCCAAACATCTGCACAAAACATTCCCATTAATCCATTAAGACTCTAGAAAGAGGGCAGAGAAGAGCAACCAGGATGATGAGGGAACCGGAGGCTAAAACTTATAAAGAATAGTTGCTGGAACTGGGTATCCCTAGTTTGATGAGAAGAAGGACTCTAAGGGAGCTATGATAGCAGGGTTCCAATATTTGTAGGGCTGCCCCAAAGTAAGAGGAAGGGGTCAAGCTATTCTCCAAGGCACCTGAAGGCAGGACACGAAGCAACGGGTGGAAACTCCTCAAGGAGAGAAGCAACCTAGAAATTTCCTGAAAGTGGGAACAACTGATCAGTGGAACAATTTGCCTCCAGAAGTTGTAAATGCTCCAACACTGGAAGTTTTTAAAAAGAAGTTGGATAACCATTTGTCTGAAGTGATGTAGGGTTTCCTGCCTATTCAGGGGGTTGGACTAGAAGACCTCCAAGGTCCCTTCCAACTCTGATATTCCATTCTATTCTATTCTATTCTGCATTCTCTTCCCTTCCCTTCTCTTCCATCCCATCCCATCCCATTCTATTCTATTCTGCATTCCCTTCCCTTCCCTTCCCTTCCCTTCCCTTCCATTCCATTCCATTCCATTCTATTCTATTCTATTCTATTCTATTCTATTCTATTCTATCCTATTCTATTCTATTCTATCCTATTCTATTCTATTCTATTGTATCCTATTCTAATTCCTTATTTTGGTTATGGAAGTTCCCCCATGCTTACATACCTCTAAATGTTGGGCCTGTTCTCTTTCTTGTTCTTTTTCTATCCTCTCGGGGACCATAATTTCGTAGGAAGACAGATGAGAAAGTGACTGAAAACCTGCAACAGAAGAAGAAGAAGAAGACATGTTGGCTTGCAAAACGAATAGTCTGGCTTTTAAATACTCTGGAAGATCAGAACTCGTGAGATAAATAGAACACCGAAGAATAAGGTTGGAAGGGACCTTGGGAGGTCCACCAGTCCAACCTTCCATTCAAGCAGGGGACCCTAAAGGAGTGGGTATCAGAATCAAAGCCCAGGGGCCAGATATGTCCCGCAGGGGCCACCCTGGAAAACCAGCGAAGGATTGGCCCGTGGAGCCTCTTCCAGCCAAAACGGAGCTCTGTTTTTGCTGGCAGAGGGTTGCTGGAGGCTGTCGCAACCCAAAATGGAGCTTGGAACACCGTTTTGTCTGGTGCTTGGTTCCCCCCGACACGAGGGAGGAGCAGGAGGAAGAGGAGGGGAAGGAGAAGGAGAAGGAGAGGAGAAGGAGAGGAAGAAGCAAAATTAGAAGGAGTCAGGGGCCCAGATTTTGGATACGGCTTCAGTTAGCCCATTTGAGATATATGGGATCAAAAATATATTGCAGTATGATGCACTGTTTCACCCAGTTATAGGTTACAGTTTTAGAAATATATAAATATAGTGATTTTATTTATTTTTGTAAAGTCTACACAGCAGTCCCCATCTCACGCGTTTTGTAGCATGCTGCAAAACAAGAAGAAAACGAAACAACCATTCAGAAAGCGTGGCCCTCATAAAGGCTCCACTTGTAGAAAACTAGCTTCAAAATAGGAAAGATCTTGAAGAAGAAAAAAAAGAAATTATTATTATTACCGCAAGAAAAAAATAAATAAACACATGATATTAGAACAACTCTTGAACGGCAAAATCTGGGAACTCTGGAGTTTATTACATCTAGAAATGGCATTATCTCTGTCGAGAGGCAGCAAAAATAGTCTCCGAGTGAGAGCACACTGAGCTTCTTGTGTGAGGAAAGATTATCTTGGAAATTTAACACAATCCCTCTTCACAAAAATGTTCAGAAACATACATCAGATGCCTCTTACTTAGCGTACCGCTTCAATATGGAGATACAGTCCCTTATTTCAGGCTAAATCCACGTCTTTCGCCTGGGACCCATTTGAGGTTCACCACGCTATAAAAAAGAGGTTGAGACTCTAGAAAAAGTGCAGAGAAGAGCAACCAGGATGATGAGGGGGCTGGAGGCTGAAACATGCGATGAACGGTTGCAGGAACCGGGCCTGGCTAGTCTAGGGAAGAGAAGGACCAGGGGAGACAGGAGTGCAGCCCTTCCAATATCTGAGGGGCTGCCCCAGAGAGGAGGAGGGGGTCAAGCTATTATCCAAAGCACTTGAAGGCCAGACAAGGAATAATGGATGGAAACTGATCAAGGAGAGATTCAACCTGGAAATAAGGAGGAATTTTCCGACAGTGAGAACAATCAACCCATGGAATAGAAGTTGCCTTCAGAAGTTATGGGAGCTTCATCCCTGGAGGCTGTCAAGAAGAGACTGTCAGAGATGGTGTAGGGTCTCCTGCTTGGGTGGGGGGTTGGACTAGATGACCTCCAAGATCCCTTCCAGATCTGTTAATCTGTTAAAGTGAACTTTATAATGCCTTGATAAGACCCCAGTTGGAATACTGAATCCAGTTTTGGTCACCAGACTATCAAAAAGAGGTTGAGACTCTGGAAAGAGTGCAGAGAAGAGCAACCAGCATGATGAGGGGACTGGAGGCTAAAACATACGAAGAACGGTTGCAGGAACTGGGCATGGCTAGTCTAGGGAAAAGAAGGACCAGGGGAGACAGGATAGCAGTCTTCCAATATCTCAGGGGCTGCCCCAGAAAGGAAGGGGGTCAAGCTATTTTCCAAGACACCTGTAAACCAGACGAGGAATAATGGATGGAGACTGAACAAGGAGAGTTTCAATCTAGAAATAATGAGGTATTTCCTGACAGTGAGAGCAATCAACCCATGGAACAGAAGTTGCCTTCAGAAGTTGTGGGAGCTTCATCCCTGGAGGCTTTCAAGAAGAGACTGGACTGCCCTCTGTCAGAAATGGTGTAGGGTCTCTTGCTTGGGCAAGGGGATTGGACTACATGATCTCCAAGGTCCCTTCCAACTCTGTTAATCTGTATCTGGGGGAAGGGTGACTTTGAAAATCTGACCCCAGACAGACCAATTGAAAAAGCCAGCCCTGCCCAAACCTTTCCCGATCTCGTTTTGATTCAAAAAATCAAAAGTATTGTTCCGCTTACCAAACTGACAGCTCGAAACTTGAAATGAGAACCATTACAATTTCGCAGCGCGACGCCCTGACGCTTAAAGCCCCGTTATTCGCTCCTTCTCTATCTTATTCCCCAGAGGAGAGACGTTTGGGAAAACTGTACATCCAAGAGGTGGCCATCGGATTTGCAATCTCACGACTAGGAAGCTGAGCTTGGATAGTTTCCCGTGAACTTTGGCATCTGGTAAAGGGACTGTTTTCCTGTTTCCCATCTTCCTCGCGCTGATTTTGAGGGGGTCTCGCCTTCAATGCAGGGAAATAGGCCGATTCCATGCGGCAAAGAATATCGGTTAAGAAAAACAGATTGAAGAATGGAGTTCGTGTTGCGGGCCACTTCCGTAACCCAAATGAGCAGCTCCTCCATCCAACCCAACCAATCAGAATAGAGCTGGAAGGGACCTTGGAGGTCATCCAGTCCAGTGGTTGCCAACTAGTGGGCCGGGGACCATTGGTGGTCCGTGAGAAAATTTTGGTGGTCCGCAGAGAAATGTCACCCCCAAAAGCAATTAAACCAGGTTGGGCGGGAACACAAGGCTGCCTGACCACGTGCCCAACGGGAACACAAAGCTTGCGTTGAACAACACAAGGTAGTGAGGGGAGGGAGGAAAGGACAGAGGGGGGAACTTGCCCCACACACCTCACGCACCTTGCCTGTCCACCAGGTTGCTTCTTTCTTCTTCTGCTTTTGGCTGCATGCAAGGAAAGCCACAAATGTCTTTCTTTCTCTCCCCCAAAATCTCCGCCAGAAGTGAGTCTTTGGGACCCTGCAAGGCCTCCTGCTCCAAGAGTCTGCGCCGGCATGACAAGTTTCACAAAGACTCATTCCTGGCGGAGTTTGGGGGAGAGAAAGAAAGACTTCTGCGGCTTCTGCTGCTTTCCTTGCATGAAGCCAAAAGTCTCTCTCTCTCTCCCTGAGAATGGAGCTGGAGACGGTATCCTGCGATCCCAAATAAAGAATGATCAATCGGTAGGAAAACAGGGTGGGCAATTTTCCTACAGATTTTTGGGGGATTTTCCCAGGGTTTCTGGTCCATGGGATTTAAAATGATGAGTTTGGTGGTCCCTGAGGTCCAAAAGGTTGGCGACCCCTGTTCTAGTCCAATCCACCAGCTCAAGGAGGAGACCATTAAATGATATTGTGTTGTTTTACAGCTTTTTGTCCATAGTTGGCTTTGAATACAGGACAATATTCAGCCAGAAATGGGAACTTTTTAAACCTCGTGTAATCCTTGGGGCAACCAACACGGATATAAGAGAACAGAATTTTTAAAATCTATTCTATGGATATTCGAGAAATTCTGCTACTCTGTGCAATGCAAGGGCTTCACACGCAGGTATGAATTTATAACTATTCATTTAGTGACTGTTCGAAGTTAGAAAAGCCCTGAAAAAAGGGACTTAAGATAGTTTTTCACACTTATGATGGTTGCAGCATTCCCATGGTCACCAGAACAAAATTCAGACCATGTCCTGGGATCACAGAATCACCATTTGTAACCTTCCTAGCTGGCTTCCAACAAGCAGAGTCAATGTGGAAGACCAGACTCACTTAATTAAAATCAGAATAGAATAGAATAGAATAGAATAGAATAGAATAGAATAGAATAG
>NW_020769384.1:1279594-1303123 GCF_900518735.1 Pseudonaja textilis
TCTCTCTCTCTCTCTCTCTCTCTCTCTCTCTCTCTCTCTCTCTCTCTGTGAAATACTACTCATGTATCATCACAAAATCTCCAGAACCGTAAAGCCTACAAACTTGAAATGTGGCACATATGCCCCTCTTGGCTTCTAGGTGCTCACTAGGAAAGGATTTTTCCAAATGACCATCAGAGCATTTAGAGTATTTCCTATATTATTATTATTAACATGCTCTGATGCTAAAGAGTTCGACTCCCCCTCCGCACCGGAAAAGAAATCTGTTCCAAATGTAAAACACAAGCAGAGAGGAGTTTCAGTTTCAGAGCACCAAGCAGCTTTACTACAGAACAGTTGAGCTAAGCCACACCCAGGCTCCTTGTTGTCTCCTTCTTGCTTATACAGCAAATCCTGCTTCAGTTTCCAAACAGCCCTCAACACTCTCGCACACTGACGGGATGCCAACCAGATGAATACCGATGGATGCTGGTAGGCAGAGGCAGAACTCCCCCCCCCCTTTATTTTCCTCCCCCAAAACTTGCCTGATCACATCGTTTCGTAGCGAAGCAGGGCTATCCAGCTAGATTTAGATATGTAATTACCTACGTAGTATGGCTGCCAGAACTGAAGGAAGCTTCTGGGATGAGAAGCGAAACCTCTTCAAAAGGAAAAAACAAGGAAGTCCAGTGGCCTCCTGGAAAAAGCACCTTTGGTTCATGGCAGGCTCTGTTCCACACAGTTCGTGTTGCATCCATTATTAGAGAGACGCGGTGCGTGATATCTAAACCTTTGAATGTTTTTTTCCCCTTGGTCGACGTTTGAATTCCAGGTACACCGGGCACTATTTCATCACCACTTTGCTCTACTCCTTTTTCCTGGGCTGTTTTGGAGTGGACCGCTTCTGCCTAGGCCACACGGGTACAGCTGTGGGAAAGCTGCTGACGCTCGGAGGACTCGGCATCTGGTGGTTCGTGGACCTGATTCTTTTAATTACCGGAGGACTCATGCCCAGCGATGGGAGCAACTGGTGCACCATTTACTGAAAAGCTTGTCGGGTGTTTTTTTTTTTTTTTTTTGTTGGACTTCATCCTGAGAGGACAAAGACTGGCAGCCGAGCTGACATGACCTACTCCATGAGATAAGATCCACGGCGACCAAAGAGACTGGCGGTGGTGTATTTATTTATTTTTTGGCCCCCACGGAACTGGGATGGGGGCTGAACGGAAGAAAATGCCAACCACAATTTCTGCGGTATATACCTCATTGTTTTAAAAGTTGTTCTCCTCCTTACGGGAGGACTGTACGTTTATTTATGAATTCCGTGCCGTTTTCGACATGCCGTGCTTACACCTGCTTTTCAGCTTGTGCCACAGTAGTTGCTGTAGATGAGTGCACAGCCCCAGGGTTTTATTGCTGCAAGTTCAGAAGTTTTTATAATCAAATTTTATAATCAGTCCACTTGGCTGGAATTAGCTAGCTGGAATTTGCAAGGTTGTTAAGGCTGTACTAAAAGATGGTGGTTTATTTACTTTCGACTTTAGGAAGGCGGCACTCCTTTCCCACTGAAATAAATCCTTAAACAAAGTCCCTCTTTATGTCTTTGTGCATAAATAATCTCTGACAATCCTCCTCCGTTCTTAAATCTCGTTTTACAATGGAGGTATGGACAAGCGAGAGTACCTTTCTTTAGCTCAAAGGTCTTCAGACTTCACAGCTTTAAGACGTGTGGACTTCAACTCCCAGAATTCCTGAGCTCACATGACTGGAGGAGGAATTCTGGGAGTTGAAGTCCACACGTCTTAAAGCTGTCAAAAGTTTGAAGACCCCTGCTTTAGATACTCAATTGTAATTTACTTAAATCAACTCCAAAATGTTAACTCAAAAAGCAGAGAGTCCTTCATGCCTTAAACCAGGGCTGGGGACCATGGCCTTTTTACGATGTGTTGATTTCAATTCCCAGAATTCCTGAGCCAACCAGGAATTCTGGGAGTTGAAGTCCACACGTCAGAAAGGAGCCATGGTTTCCCCCTCTCACACCCCCCAAAAATGACTCCTCTCTTCCCTCCCACCCCAAGAGAAAATGGTTGGAGACAGATTTTTAAGACCAATCAGCCATTCTAAAAATTAAACACAGAAGCACATCCTTGCAATCAAATCTCCACGTTTAGAACCCAGCCATGCTAAAATAATAGATATCGTCGGGAAAAAAAATCCATCCAATAGCGGTTGCATGCAATAGGAGCAGGTTCCCCGTTTTCTATTCTGTGACATAGTATTGAAGTTTATAGGATATTTACCTTTCCAAAGCTGAAATCAAAATGTAATTCCTTTTTGCAGTATAATGAGACCTGACGGACGGCTGAACTTTCCGGGCGTTGCACAATATTAAGAGTAAAAACTCTCAAAAGTGTCAGATGTGATGGGTTTTTCTTTGTAACATTTGAGGTGCCTTTAAAAAGGAGAGCCAGTCTGATGTGGTGTATTTGGTAATCTTGCTTTGTTATCCGTGCAAAAAGCCATTGGGAATCGGTGCTCCCTATAAGATGCCCTTATATTGTCTTTATTTTCCCCATTGAGCCTGTAAGACATCTGGAGCCAATGTGAAACTTCACAAACTGGGTCGTAAGGTTTTGGGGGAGCCCATTGTAACTTTGAACAGTTGCTCAGTGAGGAATCACAAGTTCTATTATAGATTATTGGCTTAGACTATAGAAAATATACTATAGAAAATACCGCCCTCAGTGGCTCCGTTAGGTATTTCAGTCACAATATGGACAGCAAGCTATGGAATATATTATATAAAGGAATATAATATATCCTAAACTTGGGGACCCGAGGAGTCAGGACACTCACAATTGAAGTAGGCATGGAATGCCTCTCCAGTTTCACACAACTGTCCCCAACGACGATGGAAGAGTACCTGTTAATGCAGTGTTTTTCAACTGCCGTCACTCTTGAGATGCTATCTGGCAAACGAAGGCTCCTTGGTGCTCTCTGAGCTTGCTTATTTTCTTCCGGACATTTCATTATCCGAACTAGGTAACTTCATCAGTGCTAGTGGGGTTCATTTCATGAGCCTCAGCGGTTAGAGTGCAGTGCTGCAAGCTACTCCTACTGCAATTTGGCAGATCGAATCCCACCAAGGGCTCAAGGTTGACTCAGCTTTCCGTCCTTCTGAGGTGGGTCAAACGAGGACCGAGATTGTTGGGGGCAAGAGGCTGACTCTGTAAACCGCTTAGAGAGGGCTGTAAAAGCACTATAAAGCAGTATATAAGTCTAAGTGCTATTGCTATTATTTCAGCCCCGAGCTACAAATATCAGTTGGAAGTCCGTCTTAAATGTTTGCTGAGGTTAATTAAAATACGATAAGCCAAGCAGAATGAATTGGTGGAAATTCCCATTTTCGGCACGGTTTGTGTAACTGGCAAGCTGGCAATTCATTTTTCATGGAGCCAAGCTGCAGTTTGAAATTTTGTGTGTGTGTGTGTGTGTGTTTCAAATTGGAGTTTGGATGTATACACACGCACATTTATACACACGTATATACACATGCATACATACACACACACAAACACAATCACTCTATTTGGATCGCTGAAGAATCTTAGTCCGTCTTTGGTTCTTCCCCTCCTGATGTTTTTAAAGGAACGTATCACATCAACACCTTCATGAAACCAACTCTTAAAAAGACATGTAACCAACCTTATAATTCTCCTAATATTTTATTGCTGTGTCCAGGCTGTCCTCCGGTAGGACAAAAAGTCAAAAATGAATCATTCAGTCTCTCCCAAATTTTACCCCTCTGCCCATACAGCAGTGAAGAGACGATACACATTTCATAGTTGTGTTTATTTCAAGGCAGAAACATACGAAGAAAAAAAAAAAACAGGCAGATGCACATAAGATTTCAATCAAGTCTGGCCAAAAATAAGTGTGTTTTCTTTTTTTTAAGAAGAGGCAAAGCAGTGTTCTGGAAATTCTGCTACCTACGTGGTCAGAATTCTACTGGAGGAATTGAATAATTTCACCATGAGCTCCTACTTTCTCTATTGATTGAAAGGCTAGTTCTGTAGAAACAATTCCCATATCTATTTCTCCTCTAAGGCCACGTGTCCTTAGGTCACTGTGGCTCAGGAGCCCAAGGAGACTTTTGTCTGTAGGATGTCCAAGGTACACTTCCAGTGTTTCCTGCAAAGCTGGAAAAACTTCCAACTTTTAACCTTTTTATTGGATTATAAAATAAAATACAAAAATACACAAGCAAAGATGGTTCATGTGGACTACCCTAGACCTCCTCCTGGACCAAAAACCCAATGCACTAGCTTATTCTCATGAGTAGTCCTCTTGCTGCCCTGTGAACATGGGGCTTTTAACAGCTCTCAGACCACGCTCCCAAACCCAAATCAACCACCGTTTTGGAATCACGGCCAGGCTTGCTGTAAGTGAGAATACCTGGCTCAGATCAACCAGGATTAGAACCCATTGTAGAGAACGGTCAACGCGCTTTCCAATCTGCACAAGGTGCACAATTCAAAGCAACTTCTAAAACTAAGCTAAATCGTTGGGAACCGAGAACACAGGGAAATCTCAGAATATTATTCCGCGAAGCTGCCGCGAGAAGGCAAAAGCCAGCTCTAGTACAGACAAGTCGTTTCATGCCTGTTTATCAAGACCTGATGTTCTGACCGAACCGGGTTTTCAAAGAACAAACACAAAGGCAGCAGCCGCCATCTTTTAAGGTTTCGTAACAAATTCTGTTCTGAAGGCTGCTTTGCACTATTTAGCTGCGACGAGAAAGAGCCTTGCCAAGTTGTTTGTCAAGGCTGCCAAGAACCCAGAGATAAGAACTAATTTTCAAGATTCTCCAAGAACACTTTTCCAACCTGGCTTTTCTCCTCTTGAGGGAGGAGGTCACTACCTTGCAGCCTTACTCCTGAGTCGCCTGTGCTGCTGTAATTGTTCTTTCCTCCGAGCAATCCTTCGTGCACGTGCACTTAGCACAGGCTCCTCGGGAACCTCCTCATCATTGCTGCCAGCCCCCACAATGTCTGAAGGCAGCAGTCCACTCCCTGACGGTCCTAGCCCTTCATCAAAGTCCTCACTCTCCTCAGCCATCTGCACCTGCTGCCAGCTAACCACAACACCTGACTATGCAAGAATTGTCCACCACCAGTGGCAGTGAAGTCTTCTACGGTTAAGGAGGATTAGGAGCCACAAGTTCCCATTCACCTTCAGCCATGGATGGCAGCCATACCAAGTTAACCAGGTGGAAGAACCAACTTACAGGAAGACTATATGAGTGGGTTCAACAACAGAAACTTACATGTCTGTCCTGTGCCTCCTTCATACACCCATGGAAATTAAAGAGATATTTACCTGAGCTACAACCTTACGCTTTCTCCTTGTTTGGGTCTTAAATCATGTTCTTCTCTTTGTCCTTTTGGTGTAAGGGATGATTTGGGGTGGTCGTTCTGTCTCAGCTCAACCTACCACATAGAGTTATTTTTTTTCAGAAGGGGTGCTGCCTATCAGGTTTGAGCCCCTAAAAGAAAGGAAGATCTAAATCTCATAAATAAAAGAGCCAAAGCAGAGTTCCTCAAGCTTTAAGATGCATGGACCAACTTCCAGAATTCCACAGCCAGTAATGGAGTCCATGCATGAAAGTGGTCAGACTCTAACTGGAAAATAAGACCCGGCATTTTTCAGGATGCTCGCAAATAAGCCCTACCCCCACAAAATAAGCCCTAGTCAAAACCATCCGCCGGACAGATGCATTTCATACATTTTCCCCCAAATAAGACCTAATTGGAAAATAAGCCCCAATTTGTCTTGTGGAGCAAAAATTAAGATATCTTACTTTGTGGAAACATGGGGGGGGGATGACTCTGAGCTATTCCTTGTCTCTCAGCCCAATTGACCTCTTATTAGAAGGGAAAAACAGATGGAAGAACACAAGGCATGCTGCCTTAAGCACCTGAAGGAAAGGAAGAATATTAGTCCCAACGAAGCTAACATAATAAATAGTAAACAATGTCTCCAAAAGTACACAACGTCAAATGCCTTAAATTCCAGACATTAGGAACTCCAGCCACATCATCAAACGATTAAAGGAGATTGTCTCTATGTATCTGGACAGCATCAGTGAAGATTATTTGGTTATGACATTTTTTAAAAAATCAAGTTATCCTAGGTGTCCAAGACTAGTGGACATCATCATCACGCACACCCTTAATGCCAGGGAGAAAACGATGCAAATCATTAACGACTTATTGTTGATGCCACTGGCAAAATGGCATCATTTGTCACGCTTTGCAAGTGGGATTTAAAAGGGGGCGGGGGAAATGCCCGCAAAATGGCTAGAAAAAACGGCCTTTTACGTCGGGCATGGAGAACTTGGTATCTCAGGGAGTCCCAAAATGTGGACTTCCTATAAAAGTTGCTACTGAAACTACATCAAATCACAGAGACTGTCTTTTAATTTTAATGGCATTTAAATTAAATCACAGGTAATACAGGTAGTATTTAACTTAGAGCCATGCATTTCGTAACTGTTCCAAAAAAAAAAAAAAGTGACTTATGTTTTTCACATAACCGTTGCAGCCTCCACACAGTCCTTATGATCAACAAAACGGTAGCAACAAAGGTCATGAGTTCTCATCAAATTTGGGCTTAAAGAGCCCCTATTTGACAGCAGGAATAAAACATTGCGAAATGAGAAAATTATTTTTATCTGCAGAACTAGTGAAAATAACTTGATCGTTTTAACAAAACCGTTTCATTCGAGTGGGTCAATGGTTCTGCTAGAAAACTCTCATTTTTTTAAAAAAAATGGAAAAACCATTTTATTTGGATTGGCAGGATTTTATCCATGTTATAAGTGACAAAAACTTAACACCCATTGCGATGCAGGGGAAAATCTATAAACAGCCTGATAAAAGATTGTTGGATGTAGTAGTCGTCATGTGTAATGCAACAAAAATAGTAATTAAAAAGCTAAAAATCAGCCTTTGTGTATAAATAACAATAATCCCATGGACAGCTCCATTGGCAGTAGAATGGCTTTTAGCTACTGCTGCTGACGTCCTTAGCTGACCATTTCACATAAGTAGCTGGGCACACTATATAGCAATAGATTTTTTTAAAAAATATATCCTTTTAAAAACAGCAGCTTACGATTTGAGTGTAGCACAAGAATGTTCAAAATTTATCCCAAGAACAGAGAAGAAAAACATGCACTTAAGGAATTGCTAAAAGTAGAAATATCTCAACTATTAGGGTGTCTCCCCCATTCCCCCAATTCTTTGATTTAGCTTTCCATTGCAGTGGTACCTCGGTAGTCGACTGCTTTGAAAGTCACTGAATTCTTTACTCGACACATTTTGATGCAAACATTTTGTCCCGCTACTCATCGTTTGTTTAGTATTCAATGCACAAGCTAGAGCTTGTCGAAGTCGACTGTCTTTGTGATTCATTACATTATTCCTTATGGGGAATAATGGGGACTCATCGCACCTGTTTCAATTAACAATGAGTATTGAGGCATTATGTCTATAGAGATTCTCGGTCATCCAGGTCACGGTTGTTCCAAAGGTGCTTTGGTTTTTTTTTCAGGAGACAACTGGACTTTCTGGTTTTTCTTTTGAAGATGTTTCACTTCTCATCCAAGAAGCTTCTTCAGCCCTGACTGGATGGTGGCAAGTGGAAGGATTTACCTGTCTGTGAGGAATATAAATCCTTCCATTCCCCACCATCCAGTCAGGGCTGAAGAAGCTTGGATGAGAAGCGAAACATCTTCAAAAAAAAAACCCAAGAAGTCCAATTGCCTCCTTCAAAAAAAAAAGCACCTTTGGGGCTACCCCTGTATTACTTATTCTTATTTATTTATTAAATTTATACACCACCCGTCTCACTATCAAGCAACTTCATGGTACATGAAGAATTTTGAAGACGAGAAAACCTCTACACGCTTTTGTTCATAAGGGTGTGTGAATATTTTTCACCCCCAAAAGCAAAATCTGACTTTTTAGCAATATTTGCTCATGAGCTTGCTTGCCAAACCCAATTGTCCCTGAACTTGCTGTCCAGGAATTTCATTCCCAAATTCTGGATGCTTCAACTTATTTGGAAGGTAACCTGGAGAAGATAAATTGAGAAAAAAAAAAGTACAGTCTGTGTTCTCACAAATTGGCACTATCCATATGAGTAGGCCAAAAAGCAGAACCTTCACACTCTGAATTGGTTTCGCTCTCTCTAGCACGTAACTGGCTACATAAAGCCTTATTGTGAACCTGTTCGGTAGATATCACTCTTTTCTTGAGGTACGTCAAGGAAGGAAGTTAGTACACCTTTCGTTACAAAATGCTACCGACCTTTGAAAAATACAAGAAAAATTGTGCCAGTGGGTGATATTGAAGACAAGCATGATGAAATTTGAGGAAATGTATCTCTTCTTCCGCCCCCAAAGTTATATTTTCAAACACAGAAGCCGGATTATTTAGCACCGCTCAGATATACAATGGATAGATTTAAAAAAAAAAAAGAGTGGGAAGAAAGAAACCAGTGGAAGATCGTCACCAAAAACGCAGGTTATGATCTCAAAACTGACCAAACTTTCTCACTCTAAAAGGCAACTATCGGTTTCTTTACACAGAATCACAATTATTTCCAGAAGCCATGAATTTCCCACCTGGCATCATCTACAGCGGGGTGTAGGTGTCCCCCAACTTGGCAACTTTAAGAGGTGTGATCTTCAACTTCCAGAAATCTCCAGCCAGCATGGGAGCTGAAGTCCACAAGTCTTAATGGCCAAGTTTGGAGTCCCCTGAACTACAGTTACGTTGATGGAGATATAGGTGGCCCTGGAGTTACGAGCATCCATTCAGTGACTGTACAAAGTTATGGTGGCAGTGAACAAAGGGGACTTAGGACAGATCCTCAAAGTTCTGGCCATGGGTCACTTGATCAAAATTAGGGTGCTTGGCAACCAGATCACCTTAGGACCGATTGCAGCATCTTGAAGTCACATGATCCCTGTTGCTGGCCGTCTCTGCCAGCGGCCACTAGCAAAGTCACTGGAGAAGCCAGAGCGAAGTAAAACATTGATCGGGTAAGTTTTCCAACCAGCCTGCCTTTGCTGACCACTGCGCCTTCCTTCCCCCTTTGCTTGCTCACACCTACCAGTATCCTCCTTCCCTGAGCTTTCTTGCACTTGCACACACGTTTCCCACGCCCGCTTTTCCCAGACTCCCTGAGTTCACGCCACACTGTAGCCTCCCAACTCACAAGCTATGTTCCCCTGTTCCTCGCCTGGGATTCCCTCCAGTTCGCACTCAATGACCTGCATGTTTTGGGATTATGATGTGACGGCAATCCAGGACTGCCAGCAACAGGGCGTTACACTCTGCAACTGCATTGTGCCAGCAATCTCGGTCCCAAATGTTGTCGTAACTCAAGGACTACCTGTAGATTAATCCACTCCTCTCCTAGGAAGGGAAGGGAAGAGAAAGGGAAGGGAAGGGAAGGGAAGGGAAGGGAAGGGAAGGGAAGGGAAGGAAAGGAAAGGAAAGGAAAGGAAAGGAAAGGAAAAGATCTAGGAGGAAGGAATCTGCCAGAAGAGAGGCAGAAATTAATTGAACTAAAGAAACTTGGTAGATCAGGCAGCCAGGGAGAGGAAGTGAAGTCAGATTCCCCTGAATAAGAAGGAAAAGCTGGCTTCAGAAAATCTAACCACCATAGTTAGCAGCATTTTTTTCTTAATAAAGCATCTTATAAATGTTTACTATCAGAAAAGTATCACGTTGGGCCACCTCCCTACGCTAACTTTCCCCTCCCTCGAGATGGGGCCAGGCCCCTGCTGAGGCCAGGCAGGCCATGAGGGGAGATTTTAGAGGTGATGTTTAGCGCCCAATGCTGTTCATTCCTGAATGATGCAAAGATGATCCACGGACGAAACCCTCTTTTGAAGTCGTTCAACCAACAAATACCCCC
The DNA here is from genome assembly GCF_900518735.1 of Pseudonaja textilis. The sequence continues at coordinate 1,289,564 of NW_020769384.1, forward strand.
TTGCTCTAAATCCCACCAGCTGCCAAAGAAGCTTCACAGTTTCCCAAACGTTGACACGAAACATTCAAGGATCCCTTGGAAGCACGGGGGGAAAAAAACCCACAGTGTCATCATCTCTTGGGTAAGGCCCACCTCGTTTCACCCAGAGAAAGAACACGCAAACAGCCGAAGACCCAAAATGACAAAAAAAAGGACAGACGGGAGAGAAAAAGGAAGAAACGGGGGGAAAAAGAAACGGAGAAGAAACACATAGAGAAGTAGAAGCAACAGATGGGAGGAAGAGAAGGAAGAAACGGAGAAGAGAAAGGAGAAGGAAGAAGTGGAGAGAGGGAAGGAGAAGGGGGGGAAAAAAAGGGAGAAGCAGAAGGAGGAAGCAATGGAAAAGGAGGAGAGAATTATGTTTAAGGAGACAAGAGATTCACATTGTTTGATTCAGCAGGATAGTGGTTTCGCTACGATGCTTTTTTTTCCTGATCTATAAAGAACAGAAAGGTAAAAAAATAAAATAAAATGGGTTGCAGGGGTGAACGGAATAAGAACCTTGATATTTTTTTTTTCTTTTAAGCTACAAGGGGTTCTGCCTGTGTCTCCCAGGCAGTAATATGCTACTTAAGGCATCCCAAAGGAACATTCAATTCGTTACCGCCAGAAGTGGTATATTCAGCCGGTTCGGACCGGTTCTAGAGAACCGGTAGCAGAAGTTTTGAGGAGTTCAGAGAACCGGCCAATCCCACCTCTGACTGGCTCTGCCAATCCCATCTATTCTCCGCCTCCCATTGAGACCCAGCTGATTGGCTGGGTCTCCTTTGGTTGCCCTGCACAGGAGAACGGAGCTGGAAAGCAGGTTAGTTGGGTGGGGAGAGAATGAGGATTTTACAGTCTCCTTCTCCTGCCACGCCCACCAAGCCACGCTCACCGAACCGGTAGTAAAAACAAATATATATCAAATCCCACCACTGGTGACTGCCGACTTACCATATCCCAATTTCCTTTTCACAGCTGCCTTGACGTTTCCCCCCCAAAACCACAGTTCCCACCTTCCAACCCCTCCGCTAGAGGAGATGAGGACGGCAGCTCCAAACCTCCTGATTAAATATGTCTCCCACCCACCACCCACCCCCAAAACAGAGTCGACAGAGGGCCCACGGTGTGCTACATCCTCGGGGGAAAGGGGCTGACGAAGCCCATCAGAACATCCCACCGAAAGCCAGTGCTGAGAACGTAGTTCAAGGAAGGCAAAGGAAAAGAGCAGAGATAACCGCGTCTCGCCACCCCAAGGAGACCACCGGTCCAAACATCAGCCCTCTTGTTAGGTTGAGGAGACCCCTGGAAGGGGTCGAGCTGCCTGTTTCCATGATTCCCCCCTTGCCGATGGCATCCGGTGGCCGTCCAGGAAGCCAGGAGGACGGGACGAATCCCAAGAGGAGGCCTGCGGGTCAGTAGAAATGTTTCCGGCTCCGTTCTTGCCATTTGTTGTAAACGATGACGCCGACGACGATGGCGAAGACGACGGCCACCAGCGAAAAGAAGACGATCAAGAAGAGAGCGAGGCCGCTCATGGGTTCCATCGGCGTCGCCACTAAAAAGGACAAGTGCAACGGTCAGGCTCAGCTATCAGGACGAGCTCTCGTTCAGGGACCGGGGAGGTTTTCTCCAGTCATCCCCCAAAGGGGCTTTTTCAGGAAACAACTGGACTTGCTCGGCGGCGCGGTGGTGAGAGGGCAGTACTGCAGGCTACTTCTGCTGACTGCCGGCTGACTGCAATTTGGAAGATCCAATCGCACCAGGCTCAAGGTTGACTTGTCCTTCCGTCCTTCCGAGGTGGGAAAAATGAGGGCCCAGATTGTTGGTGGGGGGGAGGCAAGAGGCTGACTCTAAACTGCTTAGAGGGGGCTGGAAAGCACTATAAAGTGGTATATAAGGGCTATTGCTATTTATTTCCTTCCCTCCTTCCTTCCTCCCTCCCTCCCTCCCTCCCTCCCTCCTGCAGTGGTTAGAATGCAGTATTAAAGGCAAATCCATTGCCCACTGCCTGGAGTTCAATCCTGACTGGCCCAAGGTTGACTCAGCCTTCCATCCTTCCGAGGTGGGTCAAATGAGGACCCGGATTGTTGGGGGCAAGAGGCTGACTCTGTAAACCGCTTAGAGAGAGGGCTGTATGGGGCGATATATAAATCTAAGTCCTTTTCTCTATAACCATGGAATCTAAGGTTTTCTTTCTTGGATTTTGAAGGGAGCTCACCTGACACTTGAGGAGGGCAAAAAAAAAACAGGCCTCCCAGATGTTTGGGAAGGCTGGAAATGGGCCCATTTCTGGCTTCCAGGGAGCCTCCAGAGTCCAAGGAGACCGTTTTCGCTTCCCGAAGGCTCAAAAAAAAGCCCGTGGAGCCCAGGGAGGGTGAAAACACACACACACACACACACACACACCTGTCGTGGTGCAGGAGGCTGACTAGGCCACGCCCACCCAGGCCACCCGGGCAGAAGAACCCCTTGCTGAAATCTTCGAAGCCTACCCCAGCCCACGACTGCCATTATTTTCTTTGAAACCTGCCAAGCTCGGAAGGCAGTTCTATATCTCGTGGTCAAATCCATTCTGAAAGAACTGAACGAATGCACTGTATCATTAAAAGACAAAATAAAAACAAAAACAACCCAGGCCTCCCTGCGTCCGCCCCGACTGGGTGAAATGAACCAACCCTACTTACTCCCGGGGAGTTTCATGTTGTCCACCACTGGGAGGAAGACTTCTTTGTCGCGCTTCTCTTCTTCCATCGACCGATCGACCGTCAGCTGGTAGGTCTTCAGAGAAATGATGTCGTGATTGTCTGAGTTGAAAGAGGAAGAGGGGATATAATGAGGAGCGGGTCCACTGGGAGCCATTCACAGAGAAATCTCTTTCTCGGTTAAGCTGGCTTTTGATATTGGAAAAGTTTAGGGCAGTGGTGGCTAAGCTTTTTGGGGTTCCTGGGCCAAAAATGGTGGGCGTGCTTGCACGCTCGCACTCGCATGCCAGCACCCAGGTGGCAATGTGTGCCCCCCCCCCCCCCCCCCGTATGCATGCGCCCGTAATCCCCCCCCCCCCACCTCCTTTCCTGCATTGAACCTCAGAGCTGATTTTCGGCCAGTTTGAGGCCTTTTTCGGCCTCCCAAAGGCTTGAGGAAGGCTTCTGCAGGCTTCTGCAGGCCGAAAACTAGCCCCGTTTCACCACTTCCAGTATTTTCAGAAAAACAGGAAGCGATGAAACAAGGCTAGTTTTCAGCCTGCAAAGCCTGAAGAAGCCTTCCTCGTGCCTTTGGGAGGCTGAAAAAGGCCTCAAACTGGCCAAAAATCCACTCTGAGGCGCGCGCATGCCCAATAAGGTAAGTTTGCCTGAAGCTCACATGCCGGCACAAATGGCTGTGTGTGCCTCCTGTAGCACACGTGCCATAGGTTAGCCATCATGGGTTTAGGCTGTCGTCGTGGTCACTAGCATCCAGCGGAGCTGGCGGCACGCTGTTCTGACCCAAACCTCGTTCAAATCAAATAAACACAAAGTATATATAAAAATAAACCTTTTTAACGTGTCTTGTGAATTCTGTTCATTCACAGCGAAGAGTCATTAAAACTAATTGTCCCAGATAAGAGCAAGTCCTTTCAAGGTTACGAGAGGCTGCCAAGAATAGAAGATTAACTGCAGAGAAATATTCCAAAGCGAAAAATCTCCAAAAACAAACCAGAACAGACAGGACCTCCACAAAAACTTTGAGTTGAAAGAACTTCTTTGCTTCCTGCAAAGAAGCCAACCCCAAAGGCTAGCTTTTATCCCTTATGGGAGGAGCCCATCACCTTGCAGCCTTTCTCCTGAGTCGCCCGTGCAGGTTCAGCTGCTTTTTCCTTCGAGCAGCCCTGCGCGTACATGCACTGAGCACAGGCACCCCGGAGGCCCCTTCGTCACTGCTACCAGACTCCACAACCTCCGAAGGCAGCACCCCACTCTCCAATAGTTCTGGCCCCATCCCTGCATCACACACAGGCCCCTCATCTGAGTCCTTGCTCTCAAGAGACCTCAGCCATCCGCACCTGCTTCCTGTGAACCACAACACAGACTTAGACAGTGAGGAGGTTGGGGAGGAACATGGGCCACTCCTGGAGTCTGAGGAAGGCTCTGACGAGGGCTCTGTGTTGGAGGCAGAGATGGGGCCAGGGCTGTCCGACAGTTATCAACCACCTTTGGAGTCAAAGATCAGTGGGGAAGAAGAGTAGCTGGAGCCTGTTCCCAATGTGCACGTTATGCTATGCTGGCAATTCTGTTGTTGTTTAGTTCTATTCTATTTTTATTCTATTCTGTTGTTCACTTCTGTTATTTTATTCCATTCTATTTTCTATTATTTTTTTACTATTTCCTATTATTCTCTATTCTCTTCTATTCTATTATCTGGAGGACATTCTATTGAGGAAGCAGCCTACAGGTTCGCTTCCCTTATTCCAAGTTTTTAAACTCCGCAGATCTTCTTCCAAAGTAAAACCAGTAAGGAAAAATTCTTCCAGCTATGCTGGGCTTGTGAGCAATACCTGACAAGTCTCCCGTGGCGGAAGAGATTCCGAAGAAGTATCCACGTGGTAAGTGGACTCCGGGAATGTCAACGCAATCTTTCCATTCGTGCTTCCCGTCAATGTCGAGCAAGACCTCAAGTCAAAATGAGAAAAGGCTCATTCTAGCTTCATCCTTTCCAAAGCTTACCTGGAGAACGCTTGGGAAGGATGTGATGATCGGCTATAAGAATTGTCACTCGGACCACGATAACCCAGGGCACTTCTTTCCAGATTAAATTTCAGATAGGGGAGGATAACGAAGAGAGAAGAATTTGTGGGGGTGGGATAGATGGGACTGAGAAAAGCTTAAAATCCTAGGCCAAGTTAAAGGTAAAGGTTCCCCTCGTACATCCGTGCCAGTCGTTTCTGGCTCTAAGGGGCGCTGCTCATCTCCACTACAAAGCCAAAGGGCCAGCACTGTCCGAAGACATCTCCATGGTCATGTGGCCAGCATGACTAAATGCCTTCGAAGGCGCATGGAATGCTGTTCCCTTCCCATCAAAGTGGCCCCTATTTTCCTACTTGCATCTTTACACGTGCAAAACATAGTCACCAAACCGGTAATAACACTAGTTGAATCCCATGGATGGATGGATGGATGGATGGATGGATGGATGGATGGAAATATTTACAGAGTCAGCCTAATGCCCCCAACAATCAGGGTCTTCATTTTCTGACCTCAAAAAGGATGGAAGGCTGAGTCAACCTTGAGCTGGTCAGGATCAAACTCCTAGCAAGTGGGCAGAGTCGGTTTGCAATACTGTATTCTCATCACTGTGCCACCACGGCTCTGACCGTTGCAGACCTTTTAGACACTTACGGTAAGCCTCCTCTTCACATAGCGGATCACCAGGAACGTGTCATGCTCCAGGTTGCGAACGATGGCCGTACAACCCCCAAGTTCGGTCGGCCGCCCGTCCCTCTCATGGTCATAGACAAGGGACCCATTGGTGACCATGGCCGAGACGTACGGGAAGACGCGCTGGAGAAGGAACAGAAGGAAGAGACCGACTTGCCATTCGAACCGCTACTTTCACACCAGTTCACATTCAACAAGAGTGGAAAGGAGGCATGCAGACGAGGGATGCAACGGAGTCGAGCCGGAGAGGTGTGTTGAGAAGCAAGGCAGCGGAAGACAACTGAGGCACTGGTGGGATTCAAATTGTTTTTACCAAATTGTTTGGCAGGCGTGGCTTGTTGGGTGTGCTTTGCCTAACACCGGCGCGCAGCTTTCCCCACACCAGCTGAGACCCGCAGCGCCAATCAGCTGAGAGGATAAAGAAGAGAAAAGCGCAAGGGCACGTGGGAGGACCAATCCTGCACTTTTCGTTTTCCTCTTAGCTGATCGTCGGCCTTTTTTTTGCTACCGGCTCGGATGAACCGGTCCAAACCGGTAGCATACCACCATTGAACTGAGGACAATTTGGCCAGATGGTGACAGCCCTATAAATGCATTTGGCAGAAAGACCGCGATGGCACAGACAGCCAGGGTACGGGCAGGAGGAAAGCAAGAACAGACAGCAAGCAAGCAACAGGTCCCCCAAGGCCTAAGGCACAGCCCGGTACTGGGCTGAGGCCTATTCAGAACCGGGCCACACAAGCAGCAGGCAAGCATGCGCTCACAGCTCCATTTGCAAGAGCAGCAGGCACTCACACCGGAACTATTTCCTCTTCCAGCCACCCTCCATTGGTCCGTAAAGCTGGAAAGATCCGGAACCACTGACGTAAGGAATGCCACTGTGGAAGACTCAAGTCCCTTCTCCACTGCCTTGTAATGTTATCTCAAAACCAGCCAAGTGGCAACAAGGCGTACAAGTTATTACATGTTGCGTGGAGTTACGCGTTGAACTAAGCCGCACATGTTTCCGTCAAGAATGAAACTTTGGCAGCTACGTGCCTCTTGGTTTCAACTTGCCATTAGAGTAAGACTGGCAAGGTCTTGCTTTAGAACGGGTCAGACAAAGAAACGAAACCTCCACGATTTTGCTGAAGACTGGGAGAGCCTGAAATCTTTTCAAGGACACCATAGAAGGTGTGGAGTTAAAGCAGACGGTTCCCGTAACAAAGTGAACTTGTTTCCATGGACTATGTGGGAAACTGGCTGGGGAAAGGATTGTTTAATTCTATGAATTCTGGCATCTGGGAAACCTCAGAGTTAGTTTGGCTTTGACATTACCCTTCCATGTGTTCAATAAACAGTAAGATTTTTGGAAGTGGAATGAACCTGAGTTTTATCTGGATTCTCGAGCTGCATGTTCATACTCTGTGTTAGACCTCATTCAAGTTCTCCCACCAGGTTCTCAAAGTGGAAAATGCATTCTCTCCTCTGAGTCCCTACTCCCCTGTGGACACACTATATGTCATGCCTCTGTTGGAATCTGATTCTGAGGGGGAGATTGAGCAGCTGACAAGGAGGGGGAGTGTGGCTCTGGTGGCTGTGGAGGAAACTGGGGAAGGGCACAGTCTGGCTGGGCATTCAGAGGAAGACCCAGCCCCCCCCCCCCCCTTTATCCTAGGGCACACAGGGAGGAACGGAGAAGGGAGCAACGTGGATTACGGGGGAGAAAAAGGCCCTGATTCCCTTCATTAGCTGCAGCTGGGAAAACAGGATAAAGAGGGTGTTTGCGCACAGCGCCTTGCTGGAAACAAGGCATGCATTATTTTTGTTTGTCAAGTCTTATCTGGGTTCTGGCGTCCTCCCAACTGTGTGTGTTTTGTTATCTTTTGGAAGTCTGCAATTCCTTATCCTGCCCTGTCTCGTTAATTGCTGCAGCGTGGTTTGTGTTGGTTTTTACTTATAATTTAGATGTACTGTGGATTTCGACTGAATTTCTTCTCTTTAAAAACTGTTCTTGGGAGTTTTTTTTTCCAGCCAATGATAACTGGACATTGGGGCCAAGTTGGAGATATTAAAGGGACTTTACCTACTTTTGTGACTTTGTTCCTTTTGTGCCACGCCCCAGGTCATCATACTATAGCTAGTAGTAGTAGCTACTACTTCCCAGGCTCCTGCAGCTTTGAGCAACTTCCTCGGAAGGAAGCAGTACAGAGGCCCTCAAAATAAGGCACCCACCAGATGTGTGAAGGTAAACTCCCACAATCCTCAGCATAGGCCATGCTGGCTAAAGAATTCTGGGCATTGAAGTTCTCACAACCAAAGAGACATAAGGAAGAGGCCTGCAATATCCCTTTGCTTTAACCAAGCCATCTACACCCTAGGTCAACCTTTTCCCATCTTGGCAACTTGGAGATCTGGATCTCAGCTCCCAGAACTTTCTGCCAACATGCCAGGGGGATCCTGGGAGTTGAAGTCCACTCATCTCAAAGTTGCCAAGCTTAAGAAAAACTGCCTTAGACAAGTACTCTCTGATTTTACTGGTTCCAGCCCCATGAGGAATCTGAAATGAGGGAACCGGAGCTCCAAGAAGCAAGGAAAAAACGTTAAGAAAATAGCAATAGACTTATATACCGCTTCACACTGCTTTACAGCCGCACTCTAAGCAGTTTACAAAGTCAGCCTCTTGTCCCCCAACAATCTGGATCCTCATTTTTACCTACTTCGGAAGGATGGGAGGCTGAGTCAACCTTGAGCCGGTGAGAATCAAACTGCCAAACCTCTGGCAGCCAGCAGTCAGCAGAAGTAGCCTGCAATACTGCATTCTAACCACTGCACCACCACGGCTCAGGTGCCGTTGACAATAGCAATAGCCCTTAGACCTACATACCACTTCACACTGCTTCGCAGCCTCCTCTAAGTGGTTTACAGAGTCAGCCTCTTTCCCCCCACAACGATTTTGGCTCCTCATTTTACCGACCTCGGAAGGCGAACCTTGAGCCGGACAGGATCAAACTCCTGGCTGTGGGCAGAGCCAAATTGCAATACTGCATTCTAACCACTGCGCTACCATGGCTCTTATAATCACATCTATCGAGGAAAAGACTCAGGCGCCAACAATCACTGCGCCAAGCTATGCCGTTCCATTCCCTGCCAGAAGTGATAGCTGAATCAAAGAGCAAGGAGAGAGAGAGAGAGAGATGGAACAGACAAGGTAGAGTAAAGGATCTAGGAAAGTACCTGGTTTCCTGATGAATACCTCTTCTTCTGGGCCTGGGAATCCAGAATGGTTATTGCAAAGCCGTAGGGTAGGGTAGGGGACAGAAGCAAGACAGGAATCACCCAACAGATTGTCTCAAGCTGACCTAGTGTCTCCCTTCATCCAATCCCCGGGCTGCTTTCTTTTTCTTCTTCTCCAAGGCCCACCGTTTAGGTTAGGGGAAAGGCTGGAAGGTGTCCCTGGGCTAGAAAGCTAAGGGATCCTGGAAGCGGAGGGGCTGGAGGAGAGATTCCTGCTTTACAAAGGCAATTGGTACTGTCAGGGTTCCGGCGATTGCCCTAATTAAATCGTGAACCTCGAGCCAAGCTTCAAAAGAATCCAAAAGATTTATTAGGAGCAACATGCAGGCATTACCCTAAATGAAGCCAACTCTGGCATATGTAATTTACAATCACCTGTGACCCTGTTACCCTCCTCCCCCCCCCCGGGGTGTGTCATAAATCAGATTCTCCAATGAAGCATGGTTCACAGGCTGGGTGTCATCCATCACATTCTCCAATGAAGGATTTTCCCGGGCAGAAGATCCGGTAGCCTAGCTACAATCTTTGTAAGATAAGCATGGAATGTACTTCTGGTTTCAAACTGCCGCACTGCTCCTCCAGGTTTCTCTCCCCTCCCCTTGGTTATGGCAACTCGAAAATAGGCATAGGCATGTTTTACGAGTTGACATGTACAGGAATGCAGACTGAAGCAAGCGGTCTGCCCACCCAGTAGGACAGGGGTCCCCAAACTTGACAACTTTTAAGACTTGTGGATTTCAACTCCCAGAATCCTGGAAGTTGATGTCATGCCCCTGGTGGAGACTGACTCTGAGGAAGAGGAGGAACAGCCAACAGGGAGTGGGAGTGTGGCTCCGGAGGTTGTGGAGGAGTCTGGGGAAGGGCAGAGGCCGGCTGAGCAATCAGAGGAGGACCCAGGCCCATCCCCTATCCATCCTAGGTCACGCAGGGAGGAGAGGATCAGGGAAAAGCGAGGTCTACTCAGGAGGAGATTACCATGATCCTCCTCGTGGCTTGCAGCTGGCTATGTATCTAAGTTTGTAACTGCGTAGTCAGAACTGCTGGAGTCAAAGTTCAGTGTTTACTTTGAAAGAGGTTTATCTTTGCTGGCGTTCTTCCCCTGGACTCTCCTCGGTTATCTTCCTGGAATGTATGATTAATTATCTTGGCTTGCTTCGGAACTCTCGTCAATGCGGTTTGTTTTGGTTTTCTTTTTGCCTCATTTGTTTACATTTGTGACTTCAAACTGTGCCTAATAAAACGGGTTAAGTTGAAGGCATTACCAGAGTTTAATGTATGTTTTGGGTTTGGGGTTATTTTGAGAGACTAGGGGTCATCACAGTTGAAGTCCATAAGTCTTAAAGTTGCCAAGTTTGGAGACTTCTGCACAGTGGTGGGATTCAACCGGTGTTACTACACGCTTTGCGCGCGTGTACAAAAACCTTTTGCTGTGCCGCCCGGACAGCTGAAAAGCGCAGGGGCGCAGCGTTTAGAAAGCCACTTTTGTCCTGCTTTTCCAACCTCAGCTGTGCCGCGCAAAGCAGCTGAGGTTGAAAAAGCAGGAAAGGACAGGTAAGAGCCCGGGCAGGTGGGTGGACCAAACAGCAGCAAACACAGAACCGGTTCGTTGTCTGCTGCTCTTCAGAGCTACTGGTTCTATAGAGCTAGCCAGAACCGGTAGCATCCCACTCCTGCCTCTGCAGTTGGAGGTTCGGGCAGTCTGGGTCCCCTCCAGGTCCCCTCCATGGGACAGAGGAAGTGTGCCTTCTCTGGCACAGCTGTTAGGAGTATAAGTCACCTAACAGGTATTTGGGTTAGAAATATATAAACCAGGATAAACATTTTAAAACTGTATCTTTAAGAAAATGCAAAACTGTAATTAGGTGTGGTTTCTCAAACGGCCATAAGATGGAGCCAGAAACCTGGGTTGTTTCAGTCTGAGTCTCAGAAGACAGTGTGAGTGGATCTCTGTTTCCTTCTGTTGGAAAGTATTGCGGTTGCTCCATTTTTCCTAATTGACTGATATTCCTGGATTTAATGTAAGTCTGATACTGAACTGTTTTTTGACACTGGACTTTGATATTTGGATTATCCCTGGATTGAAAAACTGACTGATTTACCTGTGAATGACTTTTGGACTGCTTAACTTGAACTTTGCTTAAACTGTCTGGAAGTAAAAACCTACATTTACTGTACAGTGTATCTGTGTGCTGTATGTGTATTATTCAAACGCTACTCTCAAATACGTCTCCCTGTATGCGCTCATTCTCCTAACAGGGAATTACCTCAGCAACAGCCCCCTTTCTCGCCCTTGGAAAGGGCATCTCCCTGCCCCGCTAGAGATCTAGCTGGCAAACTCTCAAGATCCAACCAGTGTAGTAGGCTCAAATGATCTACCTGGCATCTTACCAACCTGCCTAATTGCTAACGTCCTGCAGAGGAGGCTCCTGGGAAGAGGACTCCAAACAATTTATAATTATCACGCCACAGAAGCTCAAGTGACTCCACTAAACCAGAACCAAGAAGAAAAACACGCTAACTATATCAAAACACAAGCCAAGCCAAGTTTTTTTTCCATAAGGTCTCCAGGCGAGAAAAGCAAAAAGCATCTCAAATCCCTCAGATCGATTCATCCATGTTACAGGTGGTCCTCAGCCTACGGCCGCCACTGAGCCCAAAATTGAGGTTGCCGAGCGAGAACCTTGTGGAGCTGAGTTTTGCCCTTGCTTGAACGAACTTTTCTTGCCCTGGTTGTTAAGTGAATCTGGCTTCCCCTTTGACGTTGCTGGTTGCCAAAGGTTGACCTGACGTGACCTCAGGACACTGCAACCGTCATAAATCTGAATTGAGCGTCCCAATTTTGATCAGGTGAACATGGAGGAGGCTGCAACCGTCGTTAAGTGCGAAAAATGGTTGCCAGTTACTTTTTTTTTTTCAGTGCCGTTGCAATTTTGAACAGTCACTAAACAAATTTTCATAAGTCGAGGAATTCCTGTACCGTCGCTGGTCTTTTCAAACACAGCAGCCTCATTGGCCAAAGGAAGGCCAGCAAAAAATAATAGCCAGATTCCTGGGACAGTGTCCCAAACACCAAAGCCGTTAGAGGGAAGGAGGAAATTTTAACCCTTAACCTCCAAGAACGCCCCTGCCAATGGGCAGATTATTCCTGTCTCACCCTCTCCAAGAGGGCTCTGGGGTGACCAGTGGGGTACTGGAGGTCACATAGGCTGCAGTTCTCTCTTCTCTTCCTTAAACCATGCATAAAAGCACAAGAGCCTGGCCTGTCTGATGCTGTTCTGACCCAACCTGGTTCCAAGAGAGCCCCCACCTTTTAAGGGTTCATCTACAAATTCTATTTCTTCACAGATAAAAGGCTGTTTCCAACTAATTAGCTCTGACAAGAAAGAGCCTTGCCAAGTTGTTTGTCAAGGCTGCCAAAACCCCCAAGATAAGAATTCATTACAAGATTCTCCAAACATGAACAAAGACGTCCACCAGTTGAGCTTCAGAGCTTCTATGCTGTCTGCAAAGAACGCTTTTCCAAGCCTGGCTTTTATCCTCTTGAGGGAGTGTCCATTACCATGCAGCCTTACTCCCGAGTCACCCGTGCTGCTGTAACTGCTCTCTCCTACGAGCAATCCTGTGCGCACACACACTTGGCACAGGCTCCTCAGGAACCTCCTCATTGCTGCTGCCAGCCCCCACAATCTCTGAAGGCAGCAGTCTACTCCCTTGACGGTCCTGGCCCCTCATCTGAGTCTTTGCTCTCCTCAGCCATCTGAACCTGCTGCCGGCTAACCACAACACATGCTCCAAAGCCCAGCCAGCTGCTACTTCCACCCCAACCACCCTGGGGAAGATGGACTCCCCATTCTTCCTAAATTGCCCCTTCCCCACCATAGCTCAAATTCTTCCAAACAACCTGAACATTTCACCCAGGTTCTGTGGGTTGGGCAAGATAGAAGATATGAGGGTAAAGGGCAAAACAACCCAATAGCAAATTCTCTAACCTAGGGTTCCGGTTGGAAGCCGGGACAGATTTGGAATTGAGCAACATCGTGGCAGCCAACGATCTTCTTAGTCCACTTTGGAGGTCTTCTAGCCCAGCCCCCTGCTCAAGCAGGAGACCCTATACCAGGGGTCTCCAAACTTAGCAAGTTTAAGACTTGAGGACTTCGACTCCCCAAATTCCTGAGCTAACATGACAGGAGGGCGAATTCTGGGAGTTGAAGTCCACAAGTCTTAAAGCTGTTCAAGTTTGAAGACCTCTGCCCTGCACCATTTCAGACAAGCGGCTGTCCAGTTTCTTCTTTAAAAACCTCCGGTGATGGAACACCCACAATTTCTGGTGGCAAGCTGTTCCACTGGTGAATTGTCCTAAACTATTAGGAAGTTCCTCCTTCATTCCAGGTTGGTTCTCTTCTTGGTTGGTTTCTATCCATTCCTTCTGCCTTCTGGGGCTTTGGAAAATAAGTTGACCTCCTCTTCTTTGAGTCAACCTCTCAAATATTGGGAAGCTGCGGCAGTGTCGCCCCTAGTCCTTCTTTTCCCCCCGAGTAGCTTCAATGACCAACCAAGAACAGCCCAATGCCCCCACCCCAGCCTGGCCCTTACCTCTTGTTGCTTCTCCTCATTGGGGTAGGTATCTACAAACACGCCCAGCCCTATGAAAGTATCTTTGCTGCCAAAGACCGGCCCTGGAACAGACAAAGAAATTTGTGTTCTCAACAAACCGCCCCGGCAAAGGTTCCTCCAATGTTTTTATAGCTTTCAGAAAAGCCAAAAGGATTTTCCCTTAAAAAGGGGTAATCTTTTATAGCTCAGGGTTAAAAATGAGGGATCCTTGGTGCTCTCTGAGCTTCCTTGTTTT